>JAQIUQ010000780.1:0-108494 GCA_030378365.1 Hybognathus amarus | reverse complement strand
CACTTCAATCCTCTGTCCCAGAGTGAAGATGACACCAGACAATATAAGTGTCAAAGGATTTTATTTACAAACAGTATGAATATATAAAACAAAGGACAGAACATGTGTTCCTAGGGAGCAATGGCTCAGGGGAGAGCAAGGCCTAAAATAACAAACAAAACAGCCCACTAACTAAATTTAGGAGGAGTTCTAACTAACCTAAGAAAGGTTAAACAAAAAGAAATAAACAACACAAACTTTCCTCACTCCCTTGCTATACCGAAAAACAGAGTCAAAAACAGTATTCAAAGAAAAAAGGCACTCACCCCCTACAGCTTCCCTTACAAAGGTAAATATTAAACCAGAGTTAAAGGCAATCAATTCTTTCTTTCAATTTCAGATGAGGTGAGAACAAGATCTTTCAAAACAGGCCACTGCTAAAGTGAGTTAGCCACTGCTAAAGTGAGTTAGCCACTGCTAAAGTGAGTTAGCCACTGCCAACTCCTAACCACAACCTCTGATTAGCAGCAGAGCGTTATCAACGGTTCAGTCTGGATCAGGGGAGAAGTGTGCTCTCCTCTGCAAACGCTGGACTGCACTCTTATACTCCCCGTCTCAGGTAGACTCACAAACGAGTGACAGGTGCTGATGATTAGGCCTGAGAGCGAGTAGAGAGAGAGAGACAGCAAGCAAACAACACAGGGCATACAACCACGCCCACACTTTCAGAAACAAAGTAAATCAAAGAGGTTCACAGAAAAACAAAATCAATAATATAAACAAATAAATATATGAATACGTCCTTGGACGTAACAACAAATAAATGAATAAATGAATACGTCCTTGGACGTAACACCCCCACCATTAAGAATACAGACCAGGGATCAAAGTACTATCTACTTACACTTTCTTTCAAACTTTTAGACTTAAGTCTACATAATACCTAAATCTCCATCTCCCCAGCTCTGGAAAGGGCATCAGCCACGACATTATCAGTGCCTTTGATGTGCTGAATCTGGATATTGTAGTCCTGTAATTTCAGAGCCCAGCGCAACAAACGCTGGTTAGAAGAGGACATGTTAGAGAGAAAGGTCAAAGGGTTATGGTCTGTATACACGGTTATTGGAACTGCACTGCTCCCAAGATATACTTCGAAATGTTGCAGGGCCCACAATAAAGCCAAGGCTTCCTTTTCAATGGTGCTATATGATTTCTGGTGTTTGAAGAATTTTCGAGAGAAGTAGGATACCGGGTGTTCAACACCATGAGGATCCTCCTGGATCAGCACAGCTCCAGCACCAGAAGCACTGGCATCTACTTGCAGCTTAAAAGGTAGTTCAAAGTTAGGTGCTGCCAGCACAGGAGCATTACAAAGAAGATCTTTTGCTGCTTCAAAAGCTCTGTCACATTCAGAACTCCATTTAAAAACTCTCGATGTACTTAGCAAGTCCGTGAGGGGAGCAACTACCGATGAAAAGTTCCTGCAGAAGCCCCGGTAGTACCCTGACATCCCCAAGAACCGTCGAAGTTCACGCTTGTTGCAGGGTTTTGAAAAGTTCAGAATGGCTTCTACCTTAGCTTCCACTGGCTTTACAAACCCATGGCCCACCTCTTTCCCCAGGTAGGTCACTGTGGCTTTTCCTACCTCACACTTTGCAAGGTTCAAGGTTCAGCGAAGCACGTGCCAGTCTGTCAAAGACCATCTCCAATGTTTCAATGTGTTCTTCCCAAGTCTTGTTATAGAGCACAATGTCATCAAGATAAGCATCACAGTTAGGAACATCTCCAAGCACAATTTGCATAAGTCTCTGAAAAGTGGCTGGGGCATTGCGCATACCAAAGGCGAGGACGGAATACTGTAGGAAGTAGTCTGTTGTGGCAAAAGCAGAGATTTCTGAGGCACGGACAGTCAAGGGCACTTGCCAGTAACCTTTCAGCAGGTCCAGCTTTGTGACAAATGTAGCTGACCCCACTCTATCCACGCAATCCTCCATACGGGGGAGTGGAAAGGAGTCTGGTTTCGTTACCGCGTTGACTTTGCGGAAATCTGTGCAGAAACGAAAAGTGCCATCCGCCTTTGGGACCAGCAAACAGGGAGAACTCCAAGGACTTTGACTATGTTGGGCCAGGTCATGCTGTAGCATATATTCAACTTCAGTTTTCATTAAGTTACGCTTGGTTGGATTAACCCGGTAAGGATGCTGTTTAATGGGTTTAGCTTGCCCAACATCGATGTCATGTTTTAGGACTGAAGTTCTGCCTGGGACATCAGAGAACAGGGATGGGTAATGATGCATCAACTTAATAACTTGCTTGATCTGCTCAGGGTTTAAATGGGCAAGAAAAGAAGGCAAGTCTTCCAACACTGCAGAGTTTTGTAATCTTCCACCAGTGTGTACACTGGCTTGAAGGGTCTCTTCTACATCAGACATATTAACTGCCACTGTCACAGGTAGAGCAGTTACATGATTAGGTGGGGAGACAGACTTTGAATTACACACAAATCTCTTCAACATATTAATGTGACATACTCTAGTCTTCCGTCTCCTGTCAGGGGTACTAATTACATAATCGGTATCGCTAAGTTTCTCTTTCACCTGATATGGCCCTGAAAATTTGGCTTGTAAAGCTGAACCAACTTCAGGCAGAAGTACAAGAACTTCATCATTTGGCTGGAAACTCCGAGAGACACTTCTCTTATCATAGCGTTTCTTCATCTTTGATTGAGTTACCATCAAGTGCTCCAGAGCAAGATTGCGGGCCTGGTGCAAGCGCTCCCGAAATGAACTAACATACTCAGGGATTGTTACTGGTATAGCATCCTTTGCTAGTAATTGTTCACTTAGCACTTTGAGAGGACCACGCACTGTGTGCCCAAAAACAAGATCTGCTGGACTAAAGCCAAGTGACTCCTGCTCTGCTTCTCTAATAGCAAACAATAGAAATGGTAACGCTTCAGCCCAGTCTTTCCCACTTGAGAGACAGTACGTACGCAACATTGTTTTAAGCGTCTGATGGAATCTTTCCACAGCCCCTTGCGATTGTGGGTGATATGCGCTTGAGAGAACATGCTTAATTCCAAGGTGAGCTAATGTCTGAGTGAACAGTCTGGATGTAAAATTTGTTCCCTGATCTGTTTGTAGAACTCTAGGCAAACCAAAGGTGGTACAGAACTTGATCAGTTCTCGTATAATTACAGGAGCCTTGATAGAGCGCAGGGGGATAGCTTCAGGAAAGCGTGTGGCTGTGCACATAATGGTCAGGATGTACTCGTGCCCCGATTTTGACTTGGGTAACGGACCGACACAGTCAATCAACAAACGTTCAAATGGTTCTCGCATGACAGGTATGGGATGTAATGGAGCAATGGGAAGCTTCTGGTTCGGCTTACCAGCTAATTGGCAAGCAGCGCATGAGCGGCAGAAGTTAGACACAGCGGATTTCAATCCAGGCCAGAAAAAGTAGCGAGACACACGTCGAAATGTCTTTGTGACACCCAGATGGCCAGAGAGCACATGCTCGTGAGCAATTTTCAAAACATGCTCTCTATACGGTTGAGGCAGAACAATCTGGAAAACCTCGTTAAGGGCAGTACGGGCTTTTGGCCTCCATCTTCGCATTAAAACTTGATTGTCCCAGAAATACTCTACTTTATCATTGGGCTTTCTTTTGAGACCTACGATAGACTCAATGCACCTGGATAACGAGGGATCCGTTTTCTGGGCAGCCGCTAATCGATCTCTGCCTACCCCTAAGGCAGGATTCGGTTTCAGCAACGTCTCTACATTACCATTTTCGTTCACATCAACCCTTTCTGCCATTAAGTCATGATCTTTAGAACTGTCCAGAAAGGTCTCAGAGAGGTCAAGTACATCTCTGAATCTTTGTGCCTGGGCACGCGTCACTGCGCACGCGGGAAAAACAGCGGAAAAGCGTTGTGCTACTTTTGAACAATCATCTGGGTTTGGTTCACTAATTACCACTGGCCGCGGGAAAACATCTCCACCAGCAAGATCGTTTCCCAGGATTAAATCTACTCCGTCGACGGGTAAACGTGAACAAACCCCGAGTCTTACAGGACCTGTAACCAAATCTGACTTTAAGTACAGGTCATGTAGGGGGAGGCTGAGACATTGCATACCGATTCCTCGTATCAGAACGTCAGCACCCACATAATTAGACAGCGAAGGCAATAATTCTTCCCGAATAAGTGACTGGACTGATCCAGTGTCTCTCAAAATCTTCACTGACTTTCCCTTAGAGTCAGATGAATGAGACACTGTGCCGTCCAGCAGAAATGGCTGATACCCACACGTAACAGTGGTGGAATTATCGCAGTCATCTAACGTATGCACCAAAGCTGCACTTTTTGGACGTGACGCAGCAACTTTTTGTTTCCAAGCCCTACAATCGGAAATGAGGTGATTTGGGTCCATGCAAAAAAAACAGACTCGTCTATCAGCACTTTTCTTACGAAGCGAGCTAGCTGGGGGCTCCGTCTTAGCACGAGAAAAAACACGACTCTTCTCTCTAGCTAAACTCTCATCAGGTAAAGGCAATACATTACGCCTCGCAGTGGTGAACACATTTCTATGTGTTAGTGCAAATTCGTCAGCTAACACGGCCGCATCAATAAGAGACGCCACTTTTTGGTCATTTAAATGTACCTCTACACTTTCGGGTACACAATTCTTGAACTCTTCAAGCAGAATTAACTCCTGAAGATGTTCAAGAGTTGTAATTCGACTAGAAAAACACCACTTTTCAAAAAGTGTGCGTTTCTCTCGAGCAAACTCGACGTATGTTTGTTTGGCAGTTTTAGCGTGGGAGCGGAATTTCTGCCTGTACGCCTCTGGCACTAATTCATAAGCCCTCAAAACAGCGGCTTTGACTGTGTCATAGTCAAGAGACTGTTCCAGTGGCAGAGCAGAGGAGACTTCCTGGGCTTTCCCAGTGAAACTGCACTGCAAAAACAGGGCCCAGATATCTTTTGGCCAGCTCAATTTTGTGGCTATCCGCTCAAAAGTGACGAAGTACGCGTCCACTTCACTCTCTCTGAACGGTGGTACCAGTTTGAGATACTTACTGACATCAAAGTTTGCATTAGGCTCACCTGCATGCAAACTTTGAGCAGCAGCAGACGACAAGCTACTAGAAGATTGTGACCGAGGCAAAGGGACAGGTCTATCTTCCCGTGACCGAGGCAAAGGGACAGGTCTATCTTCCCATTCCGGACCTTTCACTCCAAACTGGCGTCGTTGTAAATTCGCGATCTGTCTCCGCTTCTATGACGCGTAGTTTAACGAGTAAAGTTTCACGCTCCTCTTGCTTGATACGAAGATCTAGCTCTTTCATTTTAATTGCCAATGCCGGATCAAAAGAAGGTACTGCAGGAGAGCCATCGTCTAACACAGCTCCCGCTGCTATGTCAGACGAACCCTCCTCAATAGCACTGTCTTCTGGTAAAATACCAGTTTCCACAAGCTTATCACGCAATTCTTGCTTAATAACTTTCTTCGCTGCTTCCCTAGGGACACTAATATTAAAAAAGTCAGCTATCAACAATAAATCGACTTTTCGACAACGTTCAAAGGCCTCTGTGGTAGGCTGGAGAGTAAATGCAATCAAATCAAAGTCCATCTACCACAGTTTCCTCACCCACCAAAAAAAACTGCCAAACAGCAAAAAAAGGAGACTTACCCCACATAGATGAGTCTCTTTCCAAATTAGTTTAAACGAAGAGACGAGCCCCCACTTGTTCACGTTCCGCTTACCGTCTACTCTAGGGGTTGCAAGGGGAAGTAACAATAGGAAAAGCCAAAACGAAAAAGGTGAGAACACACTTCAATCCTCTGTCCCAGAGTGAAGATGACACCAGACAATATAAGTGTCAAAGGATTTTATTTACAAACAGTATGAATATATAAAACAAAGGACAGAACATGTGTTCCTAGGGAGCAATGGCTCAGGGGAGAGCAAGGCCTAAAATAACAAACAAAACAGCCCACTAACTAAATTTAGGAGGAGTTCTAACTAACCTAAGAAAGGTTAAACAAAAAGAAATAAACAACACAAACTTTCCTCACTCCCTTGCTATACCGAAAAACAGAGTCAAAAACAGTATTCAAAGAAAAAAGGCACTCACCCCCTACAGCTTCCCTTACAAAGGTAAATATTAAACCAGAGTTAAAGGCAATCAATTCTTTCTTTCAATTTCAGATGAGGTGAGAACAAGATCTTTCAAAACAGGCCACTGCTAAAGTGAGTTAGCCACTGCTAAAGTGAGTTAGCCACTGCCAACTCCTAACCACAACCTCTGATTAGCAGCAGAGCGTTATCAACGGTTCAGTCTGGATCAGGGGAGAAGTGTGCTCTCCTCTGCAAACGCTGGACTGCACTCTTATACTCCCCGTCTCAGGTAGACTCACAAACGAGTGACAGGTGCTGATGATTAGGCCTGAGAGCGAGTAGAGAGAGAGAGACAGCAAGCAAACAACACAGGGCATACAACCACGCCCACACTTTCAGAAACAAAGTAAATCAAAGAGGTTCACAGAAAAACAAAATCAATAATATAAACAAATAAATATATGAATACGTCCTTGGACGTAACAACAAATAAATGAATAAATGAATACGTCCTTGGACGTAACACTAAGATAGAAGAGGATCAAAGAAGATAATGTGCATTCAAAACAGTATGAATTAAAAGGTATCTAGAATCATCAATGTATTTTACAGGGCCCACAATAACAATCATCAAGCATGTTCATTACCGCAATATGGATGAGACTGATACAAATACATTAGCACAGCGTCTTAAAAGCTGAATTAAACTGATAATAAATGATGCAGCAGCAGCTTTCGGGGATGGGCTGAGAGGGGCCTCCTCACTGTGGATCAATTGTTTGATAAAAATGTATTTAAAACCTTTGCCCAATTAAGAGCAAAATTCAAGTTACCCTCCAGTGATTTATATAAGTATTTTCAGATAAGGAGCTATGTAACAAAACATAGGGATTGGGAAATGATCAGAAGAGAGCCTACAAATTTAGAGAAGCATTTTATTAAGTTGATTGAAAATGGTGGTGTAATGAAAAAACAAATGTCCTTGATGTACAAAAAATTATTGATTGACGGGTCAGATAATACACAACACATAAAACAACAATGGGAATTGGAGCTGAATGTGTCCTTGGATGATGATGTTTGGGTTAACATTTGTTCTGGATGTCATAAGGGTGTGGGCAGTCAGATTTGGAGGGAGTTTGATTGGAAGACAAAGATTAGATTTTTCAGGACCCCGTTAAAGTCCTTCCTCACCAAGAGTACTATGAATAACAAATGTTGGAGGAACTGTGGGTTGGTTGGTGATCAGGCTCACATCTTTTGGGACTGCCCCATCATACATAACTTTTGGAAGGACATTAGGGACATTTTGGAAAATCTATTAAAAGTGAACATCTCTTTTGACTACCAAACATTTTTACTGGATATTTTTCCAGAAAATTTTTCTCAAGACCAAGCATTTCTTCTTCATCTCCTCTTAATGACGGCAAGGAAGATGATAACAATCTGTTGGTTAAAACCTGAGCCACCCACTGTCACGCAATGGATACAAAAGATAAGACAAGTTTACTTAATGGAGCGGTTGACAGCACAACTACAATTGAAAACCTTAGTTTTTGAAAGAAGATGGGGTCCTGTTATTGACTTTTTGAAATAGGACATAAGCCTATGCCTTAAATTGTTTATGTTGTTGACTGTAAATAATGTATGAAGCCCAGTCTCAGGACAATGTTCATGTTTTTTTTTTTTTTTTTTTTTTTTTTTTCTCTTTTGTGTGTATACACAATAAAGTTCAAAAAAAAAATAAATAAATGATGCAGCAACCAACATCTCAACATTTTCAAAATTGAATCCCTAACCCTTATCTTGCTCACTTTCTGTCCTCTTTTTGAACCAAATCAATAGTGCTGCCTCTTCATTTTCAAACGTTAACACTGACACTGACTGACACAGCAATGCTTTCACTGACAAGACCCTTATAAATTAATTTCACTTCACTCACTTCATGTGTGGCCTTTGATCTTTTTGGCATATTTCTCGTGTGCTGATCTTCTTTTGTATTAAAGGGGGGGTTGACTACTTTTTTTCTTTGCATGATTGTTTTTATGGGTGCAATATAACATGTATTCGTGGTTTTTCTTTTTTTTAAAGTCTTATTTTTCATAAACTTCACCTTTATGGTCAGCCGCGCTCTCCTCTGTCACCTGAACGAGCGTTTCACTTCCTTATTCTATGAAAACACTCCCTCAGAAACAGGTTATGAGCTCAGATTGGTTAGTTTGGCCCTGTGTGTTGTGATTGGCTAAACTGTCGCTCACGTTGTCCGGAAGATTAACGCCCATTACCTTTACGGGCAAAACGGGCATGTCATGAGCTCCGGTCCAGATGTAAATACGTGTCGAGCTGCAGTATCAGTTTCAGGCAGAATCCGACCGAGAAAGCCGCGATGAAGAGAGTCAAACAGAACCTCACCACACACGGCTCTTACTAAATGTTTCTGAATGATAATTTGCTACATTTTTTAACTTATATTTTTAACTATACACATTTGTTTTACACAATAGCATCTGACTGGCAACAATAGCAACTGACTGGCTACTAATGTTACACTCAAACCAGGTTGGCATTAGTTTACGTTCTTGATCAAATCGAAAATAACGCCATAAAGCATATTTACATGAAAAATACATTTAAAACATTAGTACGTATAGAAAATTCAGGTCCATAATGTTTGTGCGCGTTTGTCGTAGACACAAAATAGCATAGTCTAACTAGTAGTGGCTAAAGCCAGCGCTGGCATTTGAAAAAAATAAAACACAAGGCTACGTCTTGAATTATACATGCAAATACATTTAAAATGATTACTTACAGATTGTAGCCCAACACTGCTGCCTCTTGTTTTAAAGTCGGAACTGCTTCATGTTTTAGTAACAGTTTCTTGTTGAATCCGGTGTTGAACTCTGATAGATTATGATCGTCATTTTCAGGAACATAATCAAACAAAAATTGTATCCATTGTTGAGGAAGAATAGCGTCCATGGGAAGCCCTAACACAGAAGACCTGACAGCTCACGTGAACAACATACACGATATAATAATAATAATAATAATATGTTTATTTTATATAGCCCCTAAGTTCTCAAGGTCGCTTTACAGTTAAGTACAAATAAGCATCACATAACAACATGACATAGAAACAATACAATAAATAAATAAAGACATAGAAACATGACATAGAAAAAATAAATAAAAATTGAAATAGTGGAACATAAACATAAATTTGAAATCGTGTAATGATGAGAGGTCACGGATGTCTTGGGGAATAGAATTCCAGAGAGTTGGGGCAGCAGTACAAAAAGCCCTACCACCAAAAGTTGATAGTTTGTGCCGAGGAATCCTTAAGAGACCGGTATCAGAGGATCGAAGTGTGCGAGCTGGGGAGTAGATATCTCTGCTTACACTGAACTTTCAGCGCTGCAACTTTGCAGATACTGTTCATGCACCAACAGCAACTTTACACACTATTAAATCACACCCCCCCCCTTAATTTTATTTAATATGCACTGTAAGGAATTCTATTTATTCATCTGTTTTGAACTAGTGTCTGGCGCTATGCGATTCCATTCTCTCCAGGTATTGTGTCTGTAGCAAGCTAGCTCTAAATAATAATAATCAAACATAACTTGTTATAATTGATTATGAATGGGGGGTGGTGATGGCGCAGTGGATAAGAGACATGCCTTTAGTGTGAGAGACCCGGGTTCCAGAGCCATGTATTCAGAGAGTTATGACACTGTCATAGACCGCCATTGTAACTCAGGAATGTGGAAGTAACGCGTGTCATGGACCCGCCCATTAGTTCCAACCACTGATAGTTCCAGCATTGAACCCCATGCATTTTCGGTGCTTCCGATGACCTCTCGCTGGTAAATTAATGAAATTACTGTATTTTTTACTTTTACACACATTAGCCGACCTCTCGTGAATCTAGTCTGTAGTTAAATGTTATGTAGCCAGGTCTAGTAAATGTTTATTGGAAGATAATAGGTTAATTGCAGCTATAGCTTACGTGGCCAACACTTCACTAATGTTGTTAGCTAACTTATGGTAACCTAATGTATGTAGTATTTTTTATAACATCATATAAATATATAACATATTATTATATTGTTTAAAAAATATATAAAATATTATATATATATATATATATATATATATATTAAACAATATAATATGTTATATATATATATATATATATATATATATATATATATATATTAGGGCTGTCAGTTAAACGCGTTATTAACGGCGTTAACGCAAACCCATTTTAACGGCGTTAATTTTTTTATCGCGCGATTAATGGTCTTTTTGTCCTAGCAAACTTTGTAGTTTTTTCACATACTTTTGCAACAGGACGCGGCATGCGTCCTGATCCATTTCAGCGTCTCGCGCTCGTTATCCACTCAAAGCCGGCTCGCAAGCTGAAACGAGTGTGTGCGGCGTGCCTGTTGTTTTGTTTCCGGTCTAGCTAGATCCGCTTGCGCTTTGGTCGAAGAAGCAACGAAACGTCCTCGCGCGGCGCAAGCCATTGAAATGAATGGGTTTCAGAGCGCAGCGCGAGGACGTTTTGTGCCGCACACACTCGTTTCAGCTTGCGAGCCGGCCAAATAGTAACGTTATGTTTTGAGTGGATGACGAGCGTGAGACGCCGAAATGGATGCCAATGAGATTCTGAATGTAAAGTTTACTTTTAAAAAGTTGCCAAATTGTCCCATTGACAAGACCAAAGCGATCTGTGTGTTTTGTCGTTGTGAACTAAGCTATCATCATCGCAGCACGTCCAGCCTGAAACACCACTTGATGATGGCCAAGCAAACACACACACACACACACAGATGATGCAAATTCTCCACCCCTCGTCAATATCAGGACCTCGTCAGTATTTCTTTCACCCTTTTATTGATGGGCAGTGTTACATTGTGTGAGAGATTATTTAGGCTATATAAGTTAGAGTGAAACTGAACACTATTCCAATGTTATTTTCAATAATAATAATAAAAAAAAACATTTGCACTAAACAAGCCAATCCACTTTTCCATGTTGATAAGAGCATTAAAATGAGAAAAAAAATGTAACAAAAAGAAATCAAAAGACATTAAGAATAGATAAAAATGTGCAATTAATCGCGAGTTAACTATGACATTAATGCGATTAATCGCGATTAAATATTTTAATCGTTTGACAGCACAATATATATATATATATATATATATATATATATATATATATATGGGGGGTTAGGGTTAGTTATTATGTGTGATTGAAACGTGTAGGCCAATACACAGTACATCGTATGTATTTGTGTGTGTTTTCTGATGAATGGTTTAGTCTATGATTAGGGTAGGATGAAGGGGTACATTAGCCATACTGAATTGAACACCAACAGTTATGGATTGTATTTAGGAACAAATAATTCACTCATTAACTCATCATCATCATCATCATCATCATCATCATCATCATCATCATCATCATCATCATCATCTTTATTCAGGACATACATATAAAATGGTCCACAGCACAATACAAAATAAAGTACATTCAAAATAGAAGAAGAAAAAAACAACAACAATTTTTTTTTTTATGACTACACAGTCAAAATTACATCTCTATAATAAGAAAAATAACTATCTCTCCAGTTTCATTTTATGAAGTAAAAATTTACCGAACATTACTGTAAATATGGTCATTGCTACGTTATGGGAGCAGTCTATTTCCCTCCTAAATCATTAATTTGTACATGCACAGCGTAATTATTTATATTTTATGTTTGTTGTCATGGTTGTAATCCTGAACGGGCCACCACGCAGACCTCTTTGCGTGATCACGGCAGGCTAATGGCTGAATCGGAATTTATAAGCAAGATCACGGGAATCAATAACCTAATACAGCCCAGTTGTGCTAAAATAAATATCATGAGACGTCCATCATCAGATGAATGACATGGAAAAGTTAAGTTAGAGCCACTAAAGCCAGTGCAACTACCAATGCGAACATGAACACAGGCTTTTCCCTCCAAAAATATAGCCTAAAAAATGTATCTAAGTTGACACCCTGCCTCTCAAAATGCAACACTGACATTAACCAAATGCAATAAAAGCTTAAAAAGTACTTTGGTGAGTGTTTTATTTTATATTTACCGTTTAATAATGCAATCGCTGCTGTCTGTCCATTGAAGAACATGACAGTCCGCGTCTGTTTTGGAACTATTGGGGCTTCCATGAACCACGTGACAGCCTTGCGGCGACATCAAAGCGTGTCGCAACTCTCTGAATACATGGCTCTGCCGGGTTCGAACTGTGAGACACCAATGTGTCCCTGAGCAAGACACTTAACCCTAGTTGCTCCCGAGGCCTCTAACATATATAGCAATTGTAAGTCGCTTTAGACAAAAGCGTCAGCTAAATGAAGTTTTATGTAAACAAAGTTTGGGAGGAGCATGTTCAGGTAATCAACCAATCAACGCAAAGGAAGCCGGTATAAATAAAGCTTTTCTCACCTCCTGTCTCACGACAAGTCTCTCAGCATTTGACTCCGCCCTTGTGCCGTCATGTCTGAGTTAGAGCTTTTCCCTTCTGATGACGATTCTCTCGTCACTGAGGAGACTCCATCGCAATCTGCAGATCCAAGGATCGCTCCATCTCCAGCCTCCTCAAACCGGGGACGCCAGCTTCCGCGATCCTCTCCACGCACGCCAAGACGCCGAGGACTCCCCTCACCACCGCTGGCGAGGACCCCACCATCTTCCTCCGAATCTTCGCACTCTTTGACCCACCCAAACATACCTCCCATAGGGAAGTGGACCGTTAAGGCGCTGAGACAAGCCCTGATTAATTCAGACGTTAACTTTTCTCGCAGATCAAAAAAAGAGGATTTGTATAACTTATATGTGTCTTTACAATCTACCCACCCTTCTGTTCCAGCTCCCATCCCATCGGCTCGAATGAGCAGAGCCTGCCGGACCCGGATTTCTCGCCCTCCAGCGTCTCCACCTTCAGTGCCGGGCCCCGCCCAAGCGCCACGTCGCCGCAGACCCTCCGCCAGCCTGGGCCGCGCCCCAGACCCAGTTGCGGAAGGGCTTCTTTCTCTTCCAGGTCAAATCGTCTCCCCAGCCCCTCCCACCGTGGCACCGTATGCTCCAGATCTCTGCAACACCAACACCACATCAGCTCCTCAAATGCTTCCTCTCCCTCCTAACATCACTTCTTTCAATTTTCCATACTTTCAAGCGCCAGGTGCGCTCCTTAGCGCGAGGATGCCTCCGTTAGCTGGTCAGACGTCGACGCATTTTCTTACTCTTCCTCACTATCCTCATTTCTTTCCCCCTCCACCCGTACCAGGGGCTGACACTGGCGTGAGGCATGCCTCCAGCAAACCGGCCTCAGCTGCGCCCCTCCCCACTTCCAATCCTCTTCACGCTCGATCTTCCTTCTCTCTGTTTTCAGCCATTCCCCAACCAGCCCCTCCAAACGCCGTCGCCGCAGAACCTCCGCCAGTGACAAACAGCATCAGAGCTCAAATTCTCGCAGGTGCGGACGTGACTTGGGCTCTCTCCTGTCAATGTTCCCTATGTCGGATTCCAATCGCCAGGTGGATTGCGGCGATATATCCGTCACCTTAAAAAACAACTCGCAGGTTTCATCTCGCACATTGTCGTTGGCCGAATTCTGTATTTCCTTTAACCGTTATTCCGAAGTTATATGCTCCGTTTTTCCTCATAGACGGCGCGAGCTAAACGATTACCTTTCCATCATAGCGGAGCTCGCGCTGTCGTATGGGGGTAGTCATTTTTACACCTATCACAAATTATTTTCTGCTAAATGCGCAATCTGTATTTCTCAATGGAATCAGTGTCCTTACTGGGGAGCGTTGGATACCGATCTCCATAATCGCGTATTTCTCGGGTGCCGAAACATCTCTTGCGCAATTTGCAGGTCCGTAAACCATGCCACCACGGCATGCCCGCAAATTAATCCCTCGATTCCTCCCGGCCCAGCGCAGATCCCCATCAAATCCACAGGCTATGTCCCGCGACCGGCAAGAGAGGACCTCTCTTCCGGTAGCGACTTTCCGAGAGCCCCGAACGTCGTGTCCAACAGGCAAGTCTGTAACAATTTCAACGAGGGAAAATGCCCAAGACCACGCTGTCGTTTTCTCCACATTTGCAATTATTGTGGCGGTGCCCACGCCCGTGTTGTTTGTCCTGTACAAAAAGCTGTAAATAAAGGTGGAAAAAACTATCTCTCGACTCCAGTGAATATTTCCCGTCTGGCTGAGGAATTATTCCATCACCCAGACGTCAACTTTACAAATTACCTGTTGTCCGGTCTCAGCCAAGGTTGTAAACCCGGCGTAGAATGCCAGCCTACGCAGAACATCATTTGCAATAATCTCCAGTCCTCCTTAGCAGAGCCTGAAGTGGTAGACGATCTGAATTAAAAAAGAAATAGAATCAGGTTTCATGATCGGTCCGTTCGAGGCCCCCCCATTCGACAAATTTCGCATTAGCCCCATAGGTGTGGCTACAAGAAAATTTTCAGGGAAAAAGCATTTGATAATCGACCTCTCTGCTCCTCACAACTCTCCATATCCAAGCATCAACAGTCTCATTCCCCTCGAAGAGTATTCAATTAAATATCACGACATTAATCAAGCTATAACCATGATCAAAATAGCAGGTCGCGGCGCGTGGATGGCGAAAGTAGATATCACTTCTGCTTTCAAAGTAATGCCCATCCACCCAGATTCGTGGCATCTATTCGGCGTGAACTGGCGGTCCGCGTGAATTTTTAATTCGGTACGCCTAACATTCGGTTGCAAAAGCAGCCCCAAAATCTTTGACACACTATCAGAAGCCATATGCTGGATCCTTTCCAACAACTATGCTATTCCTCACCTCCTCCATCTGCTCGATGATTTCTTAATCATTTCACCTCACGACGCCATCCCCGCGGCTCACCTCGTCAGGGTGCAAAAAGTCTTCGTCGAGCTAGGGATTCCGTTAGCTCAGGAAAAAACAACGGGGCCAACCACATCCATAGAATTCCTGGGCATCAATCTGGACTCAGTTAATTTCCAGGCTTCACTGCCAAAGGAAAAAATAGATCGAATCATTTTAATCGCCGCCAACCTTACGGACCGCTCAAAGTGTAACTTAAGTCCGCTGAACGCGAACTCCTCTCACTGCTTGGCCACTTAAACTATGCAATGCGCATCATCCCGCAAGGCCGCCCGTTTATCGCGCATCTTCTCGCCCTCTCGTCATCAGTCCACGCGCTGGAAGATCAAATCATCCTGATCTTGCGAGTGCAAAAAGGAGCTAAAATTATGGATCACTTTCCTTAACCAGTGGAACGGTTTAACCTTCTTTTACGAGGACTTTATCTCTCTCCCCATCAATATCAAACTATTCACAGACGCAGCTCCCTCAGTCGGTTTCGGAGGTTATTACCAAGGTCGCTGGTTCGCATCCCCTGGCCCCCCCAGCTGCTAGACACTCCTCAGTCCTCTGCCTCCTCGGCCCTTTTCGAGCTCTACCCGATCGTCGCCGCAGCTTCCCTATGGGGGAAAGAATGGTCATCTAAAAGCATTCAGATTCATTGCGACAACGAAGCAACCGTTCAATGCATCAATAAAGGTCGTTCTCGCTCACCTGCAATAATGCCACTCCTCAGATGCCTCATCTGGATCTCCGCCTGCGACCAGTTCATCATTAATGCCAAATACGTTCCAGGTGTTCTCAACCAAATCGCTGACTCTCTCTCCCGTTTCTATTTTCAGAGATTCAGGATGCTGGCACCAGAAGCGGACCCCGTTCCAACCCCAGTACCTCCTTATTCTCAACTAATCTTCCCATAAGCCATCCGTTGAAATCCCTTCTGGACACGTCCATCGATTCCATTCTGCAAGCAGTTTCTCCCAGAACTCTCCAATCATACTACACCGCGTGGAAATCTTTCAAATTATTTCACCTCTCGCATAACCTGCCGTTTCCCGATTTTTCTCTTCTAACCATTACTTCTTTCATATCTCACCTCAACCATGTTAAAGGTCTCCAAGCCGGATCCATAAAAAGCTATTTAAGCGGCATTCAATTCTTTCACAAATTAATTCATGGTAAGCCCGCCCCCGCTATTAATAATTTCCAAACGTCCCTTCTCATTAAAGGAATTCAAATGACTCATCCCACTCGCCCGGATACCAGACAACCCATTACAATTGACATACTCGCCAAATGCATTTCATCACTCCATCTAGGATACCACTCCACAAACACGGCGCGCACATTAGAAGCTATGTTTATCCTAGCTTTCTTCGGCTTTCTCCGTTGCTCTGAATTGACCATCACATCCAATTTCAATTCAAACATTCACCCTACCATTTCAGATTTGCAGATCGTGGATAACGAAACTATATCTTTTTTCATCAAACAAAGCAAAACAGATCGAGCTAAAAAAGGTCATTTTGTATATATTTTTAATCTGCCGACTCCCATTCAACCGTTCAATTCCCTGCTAAATTACCTTCAGTATAAACGTTCTACGCTCAAATCCCCTCTCGATCCACTCTTCACAGACGACTCCAATCATCCAGCCACGAGATTCTGGCTCCAAAAACATCTCAAAGCAGTCCTCATCAAATCTATTGCGACAACGAAGCAACCGTTCAATGCATCAATAGCAAACAAATTTTCAAGCCATTCTTTTCGCATCGGCGCAGCAACCACAGCCGCACAAAAAGGTCTCTCCCAACAACAAATCCAAACCCTCGGTCGCTGGTCATCTGAAGCTTTCAAAACTTACATCCGATCCAGCCGTTTCCACATCCGAAATGCTCTCCAAGCCCTTACTAATTAATTAGTTAATTTCCTCCACCTGTTGCGCTCCGTTCATCGACACCATCACCGTATTCCATGCCCGCCTCAGTAAGCATATCCAAAATACAGTGTAATTTTTTACAATTGCAGGCTCCCCGTTCGTACGCAGTGACGGCTCTCCGTCGTGGGCTGGGCTCGTCCCCTCCGAATCGCTGGTCGAGCCCTCCCGTCCGAATCGCAGTGAGAGCCTGCCTATTTCATCATCGTCGGACGACCGCGCTCGTGTCGCCGCAAGGGCTCCCCGTCGTTGGGCCGCGAGGGGTCCATTCCCGTGCCCCAGCACCCTTCGAAGCGCCGGTTCGAGCCCTCCCGACCGAGTACAGCGGGCGTACGCTTATGTCCCACGCTTATCTTGCTTTTTTGGGGAGTACTCTGGGTTCGGGCCAAATTCCAGAGCTCGGGGCCCTCACCCGGACAGCAAGCCAAATACGCATTTAAAAAATTATACCTTTTTGATTTCATGTACATGTGAACTAGTGAAATGAAGTTTTATGTAAACAAAGTTCGGGAGGAGCATGTTCAGGTAATCAACCAATCAACGCAAAGGAAGCCGGTATAGATAAAGCTTTTCTCACCTCCTGTCTCACGAAAAGTCTCTCAGCATCCCTCCACCACCCCATCACCTCACTCTCGGCTGGGTCTCCCCCAGTATAGGGGGAGTACTCTGGGTTCGAGGCCAAATTCCGAGCTCGGGGCCCTCCCCGGACAGCAAGCCAAATACGCATTAAAAAATTATACCTTTTTGATTTCATGTACATGTGAACTAGTGAAATGAATAAATGTAAATGAATATTTAGATCTGTTAATCAGGTTAACTTGATTTTGCTACATTAACATTACATGGAATTACTGGTTCATCCCATGAACACTCAATATTGGTTATTACAGTAATTGATTAATAGAAATGCACATTTCCAGGGCTTGGGAAATGTCTTTCTTACTAAGTACTGCTAAGAGCAAGTAGTCAAGATCTATGATAAGTGACTCCAGATATTGGCTTGAGAGACCATTTGATATGAAAAGGACTTTATTAGACTAAACATTTAAACTACTCTAACATACACATACATACATGCACACAGTTTACCAAGGGAATAGGGCTGAAGCAGAATACAGGAAAGCAAAAGTTAAAGCATTGTATAGCATTAGTTTAGTTCTAACATGCCCTTCTAAAAAAGGGGGAAAGACATTTAGTCTCATTATTTGATGTCTCAAATAATGAGACTAAGTTTGGTATTTGCATGTCTCGTCCATTTGAATTAAACTGTCCTGATGTAATTTGTTAAGGCTCCAGTTGATCTTTGCTTGTTGGTCTTGATGAGAGAGAACCAGTGGTAGTCCGATGATCTTTAGTGAATGGAATCTTTGCAGAGACAAGGCCACAACCTGCTGGCACAAGCTTGGTAGTTTAATGTTTCATTTTATTGAGTGTTTACGAAAATAATCTACAAGATTATAAGACTAATACATCATAAAGTTAGCAAAATGTAATGGGGAACGAAGATTGGAGTTTATAGAGACTAAACATGCTACACATATGATTTTGGTTAACCATAGTATGCAAGTCTAGCCTGGTTCAACCAGACTCTAGTACATTTCATTTGCACATAGAGTCTGGCCCCTCTCAATAGAGAAATGTTTCCTTCCTTGTAGGCGGGTTCACTGTTAAAGTTCAAATCTATTGGATCTGCCCAGAGTCACTCAGGATCTGCCATAGCCAATCGCTAACGTGTGGTCGTGAGTGACGTATGTCATGCGCCGAAACGGATGGAAACAACAAGTCCGAATGATCAGAGGATTATGTTTACAATAGGATTTCAGTCAACGAGAGCTGCAGGTTTTGTTAATGTAGGAACAATTATTATAATTCGAAATGTATATTTGACACGAAGGACAGTGATATATTCATTCAACGGTGGAAGCTGTGTCTAATCATTACAAATATGCCGCTGTGGTCGTTTTCTGATCTGCCGCAAATGCTGTAGCAGCTAGCTGTTACAGTGAATGATCAGTCTGTCTCTATCTGCAGATGTGTAATAAACAACAATTTTTCATATTACGTCTTATTGTTTCTTAATTACCTTAATTATGGTCTTCAAAGTATGTGTTTGCACATTTTTATGTGGCATTTAGTTTTTTTTATTAAAACAAATTAACCATTGCCATCTAAAACTGAAAATCAAATATCTTCAAAGTATGGGTTTTCACATTTTTATTTATGACAATTATTTAAAATCACAACCAATTTGTATGATTTAACGTTACAACATGTAAAACTGACACACCAACCTCCTGCACGAGTACACAAAGGGGCTCAAAATGTTCTATTCATCACAAGAATCCGTAAATTTACAGTTGGGAATATGAGCGACTGACATGACTCCTGAGCGGATCTTCAACATCAGTTTAGCAGCCAGGACTCGGGGCTTCCAAACACCGCGAACACCAGGCTAAACCGTCCGTCCAAAATGCCACGGTCATCGTGCACGAGCTGCCCAGCACAAACTTCCGACCTTTCTCCATCCTTCACGTGGTCCTCCGTTGTGCAACAAGAGGTGAGACGATAACAATTCGGCTTTAAATTCTGTATTTTCGGCAGTTTCTTTTCCAACAACGGACCGGATAGCTTTTCTCCCGTCTTTCTCCGCTGCCATTATTGAACTCTAACTGACGCGCTACATCAACGTCATCGTTCTCAGCCACTCCCTCTATTCGCTGATTGGTCCTACAAAAAATAGATTTCTGGAAACCTAAGGCTATGGAGCGGTCCCAGACGTAGTACTGAAGTAAAATGAAATTGAGCGGAAGTGCGTAGGAGGGTGCAGCCAGGCTAATGCAAGTCATGATTCAGACCAAAATAGTTTAGAAGAAAGAATGAAGACATAGGCCAAACCACATAAAAGGAAAATTGGACAATTAGATACATGTTAAGACATTTATCACATGGTTATATATATATATAAAGAATATTTAGGATTAAAAGGGTTAATTTCTTCTTCTCAGCAAGAATTAGGAGATTAGGAATTCCCTGCACATTCTTTTGGGTTGTAAAACTGTTATCAGTCTTAAGGCCCGTACACACCGGCAGCGCACATTATATCAGTGCACATTATTCGCCAGCGTTTTTCAACGTGTTTTTTGTGTTCACACAAGTGATTTTCGCTGACGATGAGCTGAGTGAACATGCAAATTCTTTCTCTGACATTAGCTGGCGCCCATTTGCTCTGCAATACCACTCAATAACAGTTCTCTTTTATCAAGATGTTTGTAGTCGCTATCGCGTTTGTCATATAGTTCTTTATGTTCTAACACCAACAAGAACAGCAGCTCTACATTCATCTTGGCTTGCATCTTCCTCATCTTATTTCTTCCTGGCTGTGTAGACGGCGACGCTACTTGGCGTAGATCTTCTTCTCCATTACGTATGTGTGCTGGGCAAGACCATTTTGTGTTTGAGTGCCCACAAGCTGTGTTTTACTGTAACTTCAGAAGCCCCAAACACGTTAGCAAAAATGACAATCGCATTGGTTGTATAGTTTTTGACGCGGCACGTCAAACTAAAAAACGAACCTGAGGCGTTTTTAAAAAATGACGCTTTCCCCGTGGCGTTTTCCGCATTGGTGTGCACACTCACAGTGGCGCCCTTTGTTTAGTCATGAGGCGTTAGACGTCGGCATCCCGGTGTGAACAGGCCTTTATGATGTCATGTAACAGGACAATGCACCGAAAAAAGGTTTTCAAGCAGTTCATTCAATAGCCTCTATGCACGAACCCTGATGACGTATGTCCAAAAGAATCTCAGTCAGCGTCTCTACTTCCGGAAGCGCGTTCTGCAGGCAAAGTGTATAGCGGCAAAACTTTAATAAAATCCGTTTTCTCAGAAACGGAGACAACGATTTTAGAAACGCTGATTCGCTAGTCGAATTACATATGATATGAGAGAATACTAACCCTCAAAGTTGTTGATGTAGCTCGAAATATATAATTTAAATAACTTCTCTTTTTCACTCTTGTGTGACGGCTAACTGTCTCACAGTGTTGTTAACCCCATCATTCAAGTTAACCGCAGGATGTTTTTATAAACATCAAGTGTAATTTGACACTATCTCCACCTAACGCAAAACCGGCTTCTGACCATATCTGACGCAACACCGGATGTAAGTGGGCGTGCTGAGACAAACCCGGAAGAGATCGTGCATAGAGGCTATTAATATTTTTTCATTCAAGTCACTTTACTATTATTTTTGTTTTATTTTTCAAATTATATTTTTTTTGGTTCAAAACATTGCTAAATATAAATATTTTGCATTAAGATCTTAAATAAGAAAAATTTGTTTCAACGATTCAATTTCTAAGTTACACATAGGCCACATTGAAAAAAAAAAGTTCATTCATCCAATTTAAAAATTTTAGGGTAATGGTTTACATTTATATTTTATAACTTGAACCAATGAATAATAAATAACTTACCCTAACCAATATTTTCTCTGTCTATGAAAATGTTTTTATAAAACTTGGTACAAAGTACATTTTTCATGTTGAAGAAAGTCAATTAATTTAAATTCTATTTTTGATCTAAACAAAAATATATAGATTTAATCAAACCAAAACTTGCATGCATAGCAGCACATTAAATCTGTGAAGATCGCAGCAGAGGATGAGTAAACAACTCAAACAGCATTACCAGCTTCACTTATTACAGACCTTTTATTTAATTTCTGTTTAGTATGAATTCACTGGTAGTATTTTAAATTCACCATGGTGGTGGTTAGCATTTGCTTAGTTGTACTCTTGACCCTTGATGGCAACTGCCAGTGTTGACTTCATTTCAGGGGGAAGTTTCATAGAACTTTGTTGGGAGAGTGAGTTTGTTGGATTATTCATTAAATATAATGAATAATTTGTGTCTCTGATTGGTACAGACGCTATCAAACACAATTCTTTATTTTCAGCAAAGAGGAATTATGAGTATTTCTGTTTTGGTGTAAACATGGCTAGTACACGATAGACTACAACCACAATATCATTGAATACGCAAAAAGATATGTACAGATAATTTCACTTTTATTGTCACTAACACTAATAGTGTAAACAGGAGGAAGGGGAATTCATAGACAATTTTATGATTGGACAAAATTGTACTGCGCATTACAGATGAAGGCACCAGACGCAGGTTGTAAAGTGAAAAAAAAATGTAACATTGCTCACAGCCACTGATATGTCACAGAGCTGAACAGACGCCTAAGCATATGAGAGCAATGGATGCGGCATTCATGCTTGCAGACGAAACGGTTCACGCTGTTGCTAGGAAACCATTAAAGTCTAACTAGCAGGAAGCAGAGTAATTCACCATGACTCTTCGAACACAAGCAAGACATGCCGATGCTGAGGTAATGTGCATTCAAGAGGCAGGGATCATTGTCCAGCATACGGCAAACATGCAGACTCTGTGGAACTGACAATTACTTTGCTAAAGTTTGCCTTAAAAGCAAAAGCAGATCCAAAGAGGGGATGCTTCATTCCATTGAAGATTCCAAGGAGCCGGTTGGGCACTGTGATGATGATATTTACACAGTTCGAGTCCATTAGCACTGTGCCCATAGAAGGAAAAATAAATGTTTATTTCACTGTGATTCCATGGCAAGTCACTGTGTTGTCAGTTAGATTCAGGGTCTACATCCAATGTGATGAGCAACACAGATAAAGTAAAGGAGGCACCACACACACCACCCCACCCCAGTAACGTCAAACTACGGCTGTACTCAGAGGTGAGTCACTGGACTCCTTGGGTGTTTTTAAGACAGACTGTTTGGTCAAAGGAGAGAGATACCAACCGTCATTTGAGATGTGTCAACGGAAACAGCATGATAGCTGTTAGCAGGTCTAAACAGGATAGAGCCCATCACAGATTATATCCTTGTCATTGGCTGCGGTGACACAGACCACAAGCTGAAAATGATCATGATTTCTAGCTACAGCTTAGCTTAGCTTAAAGGGGTCATGAACTGGCTTTTTAAATGTTTTTATTTTGTTGTCTGAGGTCAACTTGTGACGTTCGCTTGGTTTTTACATTCAAAACATAAAAATGAATAAGTTATGGGCTATTGTCTTCTCTAGTTTTCAGCCTAATTGAAAAATGCTCGATTTTATGGGCGTATCGCATTGAAGACTAGGAAGTAAACGCCCACTGCTGTGAGTGGATAACAGTTTTGCATATTATAATGAGCTTCAACTCTGTCGTTGGTTTCGGTCGGTGCACGTGGGGGAATTTGTTTAGAAAACCACTGTTGTAAAATGGCAACCGTAATGATTCGCCCATACATGTTTGACCCAGAGTCCGATCCTGAATCGCAGGACAATGAACCAACAGCACCTCGAATACAACGGATACACACATACACATAATTATTAGATATCAAACGATCTGTAACAATGCAATGCTAGCCGAGTAGATTATTATTTCTAAAATAAAAATATTACTCACATAAGTGTGTTGCACCACTCCTGTTGGATCCAATATAGAAGGTAACGTAGACTAATCATGTTCCATACAACAACGATGTTCCGTACAGATTAACTTTAACCGCCGATCGCTGAATAAATACTTCTAGGTCGTACACAAAATGCATATCTGTGTCGTTTTCATTTCTCCCTCTTATATTATAATGAGTTTAACTCACCCGTCGGTGCACGTGGGGAAAACGTCCAATGTTGTCAAATGGCAACCGGATTCGCCCATACATGTTCGACCCAGAGTCCGTGTGTAGCACAATTCCTGTCAGATCCAATATAGACGGCACATCACCGTTCTTTTCTCTTAATCGGTCTGCAAATCCAGCCTCGAACTGTGTCTTATTGACAAAACAATCCTCGGTGAAATGAAGCGAACATACGGATAATGTTTTACACTCATCTGCTGGAACGTCATTAAAAACAAATTTTAACCAGGCATTCCTAATATTGGAATCCAGAGGAAGCTTATGCAGCAACTGTCTTCTTCCACAGCCAGGCACGGCACAACATTTTGTCAACGGAATGTTTATTGCTGGTAGCTGCTAGCTCGCTTCGGTTTGGCATCACGAGGTATGCTTTTGTTCACCTATGCTTGAATGCGCGAATCGGTGGGCGGGGCTAAACCGGCCGTGTTGAAGTAGGCGTTGATGAGCGGGTGGGGTTTTAGCGTCATTGACGTCATACTTCCACACTTTCAAAAACGAGACGTTTGTTGAGGCTGGTGTCAATAAAAGCTTTTATTGGACTAACAAGGTCATTTTCAGTTCTGAAACTTACAGGATATTCTTATAATATGATGACCTCTTAGATGTCAAAAGCTCAAGGAAAATTTGATTTCTCAGTTCATCACCCCTTTAAAAAAATTACAATTCAAGTCACAAGTAACAAACACACTGTCACAGGAGCCAAAAAATTGAGAAAAAAAATTAAGTGCCAAACTAATGGAAACATTTATCACTGTTATGGTGACTTCCAATAAAACACATTTTAGTTAAACTTCAATAACAACTTCTGTAGACGTCTAACAGAAGTAAAGTCAATCAGGGGTGTGTTTTCCCGAAAGCATTGTTAGCCAACTTTGTTCGCAAGTTCAGTCGTCATCAGTATTTCAACAAGTGTTTCCCGAAACCATCGTTCCAACGAACATTCGCAAACAGCATCGCAGAGTTGTGTGTTTGGAGCGATAGCCCTTGAGCTGTGGTCAGAAGCAGAGTTTCTTGTTTGCATGACATGTAGACTTAATAAATTCGTATCTTGAGCAAAATAAGCAGCTGATATTCAGAACAACCTGTGTCTTTTATTTAGAATACATACAAATGTCATTTACATCTTTGAGTTTGTCAAGAGATTTAAATGACCGTTTTTGAAGAGTGTGCATGTGTGAACGTGCTCTAGCATGTAAGAACAAGTCTATGATTGAATCTGGAAATAAAGTGAAATAACTTAGAAAATTTTTAAATATACCTCAGATGCATGTCTGTAATTTATATCAAAACATCTAGCATTAATTCAATCGCAAACATTTTCAATAAAATAAATGATTACTCCACCATGTGCGTGAAAAAAAAAGCTTTTTTTTCCTCCCAAACTTTTTTCTCTCAGATCATTTATTTTCTCGCATGTAATAAAAACACAATCCTAGCTCCATAGGCTTGGCTCTCAAAAGTGTAGTACTATACTGATGTGCATCTGCATTGTGTGTGATTGTATGCATTTGTTGCTCTGCATGTCTTTCACTCATATCTCAACACTTATCTGCTCTATCAGTGATGCAGATGGGTGGAACATTTTTAGAGAATAAGGAAGCAGAAATAGAGAGACACATAGAAGTTATGCATATGCCTATTTTCTGACTGTTATCTGACACGACTGTTTATTTGAATATCCTTGAGACTGAAGTCCATCTGGAATTAGAGCTGCCTTCATCATCATCATCATCATCATCATCATCATCATCATCACTCTCTGCCTGATATCAGGTCAGTTCTTTACTGGTCTGTTTTGGTCAATAACATATTATTACATTTTACCACCCAGCTTGATCATATTTAACAACCCACACTGTAATTTTCCTTTACAAATTTACAGTTAACGGCCTGTATTTTTTTTTACAGAATTTAGCTGTTTTGTCATTTTACAGTGAATCCCTGTTATTTTACAGATATTTGCTGTAATTTATAGGGTCCCAGAAGTGTAAACAGGAAACAAAGACCATTTGAAGGTTAAATGAAATTGTCTGTATTTTTACAGGGTTATGTGTAATTTTACATAAAGTATTATGTAATATTTTACAGATTCTTTCTGTGAAATTACACTGTAAAAACTAATTCTAATTTTACAGAAAAGAGCTGTAATTTTTTGATGATCATTTTCTCTAATTTTAAAATGTATTCAAAACACTGTAAAATTACAAATAATATCTGTAAAATAAAAAATCTGGCCCCACATATTTTAGGTATTGTGTTAATAATGACAAATTCTAGTAATTCCTGTTTTCTTAAATTACATAAAGATGTATGTAAAATTACAAATAAAATCTGTAATTAAACACAAAATAGTCAAATGATAAAACTGTTAAATGACTGGCAGCCCCCAAAAAACTATAATATTAAAGTAAAACATCCTATGAATTAAATAAACTAAATTTAATCAATTAAATAAATCTTCATTGTAAAAAAAATATATATTAAAAAGGGTCACTGGCAGCTGTGTAAGGAAGAGGATTAGGGCCAAGCAATAATAAAAAAATAAAACCAACTCGAGAATTAAAGTAATTATAATGCGAGATTAAACTCGTTACATTTCGAGAAAAAAGTCGAAAAACAATCTAGAGAATCAACTAATTAAATATAGAGTATAAAGTCGTTGTGTTTCAAAAAAAAAAACGTTTTAAATTTCGAGAAAAAAGTCAAAATACAATCTTGAGAATAAAGTCCTGTTTCGAGAAACTGTCTCCATGGTTACTTTGGATTGTATGCCACACTACCATTTTCGATCCCCATGTCTGCACGGAACTCTTTGGACACCCTCCTATGCCAGTGAGTGTTTTTATGAAGTAGCTAACTGAATATTACTTTAGGATTGTGGTTGTGTACCGCCTCCGTCCACAGAATGCAATGACTGTAACCATACAGCCATTAAGCTTGACTAAGCTTGACTTAGCTTGACTATAGTGATCCAACACAACGACTTGATTCTTGATATTTAATGAGTTTAATTTCGAAATTATAATGACTTTAAATTTTGAGATGTTTTTATTTATTTTTATTTAGAAATTATAATGACTTTAATCTCGAGATGTTTTTATTTTTTATTATTGCTTGGCCCTAATCCTCTTCCGTAGCTATGGCTGCCAAACAAAAACCATAAAATTAAAGTAAAATATGCTAATTTAAATAAAGTGCAAAAAACTTTAACAGAAATTTGATGTCACCATGGTTGATCAGTGTTTGCTTTAGTTGGGCTCATGACCCTTGAGATTCCTGATTAGTTTAACTCTTGCTTGTTAAACTCTGTTTTTATACACATTTGTTAAGATAACACATGCAGGAGAAAATCTCATTCCACTTTGAGTGTTATCAATAAAACAGGCAACTACATGCCTGTTATCACCAATAAGTGATCAAGAACTTCAGCTCTAAGTTTGTCCTAGATTCCCATGTATCAGAAACACACAGTCAAAGCAGCCAGAGAAAAGAGTAAAGTTAAAACATAAAGGGTCAAGAGTCCAACCAAAGAAAACACTGATCCCCATCATGGTGACTTTGTTATTTTCAAAAAATATAAACGTATAAACCTCTGTTAATTCTCAATATGACTGTTTATATGATATAAATAAAGTCTGGATTGTAATGAGTGAGGATGCAGAGAGATCTGCATCTTGAAAGTTCTGTTAGTGTTTAATGTTCTTTTGGGAAAGTCTGTTTAAAGTGTTTCTGTATGGTGTGTTTTGTTTGTCACCATTGTGTTGAAGAGTATAGTATGTGCTTTTAGACCAGGATGAGTAAAGAAACACTGATGTTATGCTGTGTGTTGCTTTATTTAACAGACAATAACTGTGTAGTTGCTGATGCAGTGATGTTTAGTCACATAAAATCATGCATGTAGTTAACTGTATGGTTTATAGTGAACAATTCAGAAAATGTATGTGAAATAACTGATTCTGTTAAGAAGCTCAGTGAAGATTTCTGTAAGAGTCTTCTGCACTTATTTAAAATTAGGATATTTTTCATTAATTTGATGTTTTTTGTATGGCCGCCATTGCTGAAAGTCATTGACACTATTTTATGGGACTTTTTTTTACAGTTAGTGTTTGATCATATACACATATATATATATATATATATATATATATATATATATATATATATATATATATATATATATATATATATATATATATATATATATATATATATATATTATTATTGATGTTGACATTATTGTTATCACTACGGTTGCTTCCGCGACATCCATTAATACCTGACAATTAATTTCCATCTGCAGGGGCACACGATATTAAAACATTATATTACCAATGACGGTAACACTTTATAATAACTACACGCTAATAATCATTAGTTAAGTATGAGTAAACCATTAATTCATCATTCATAAAGCATTAATAGACATTAATAAGCAGTTTATAAATACAGCTATATATATAAATACAGCACATATAAATATAAATGCTTTCTACTTGATTTAAAAACACATCTATAATTAGTTAAATAATTGTATTTTCATCCTTTATTAATGATCAATTTATCATTTCTGAATGAAGAATTGCATTTTTTATGAACCAGTTATTTAAGAGTTGTCAGTGGTTCGTAAGATTACTTCGAGCGTGTAAGTAAATGATTAATAAACTATTTAAATGTACATTCATATAGCTTATCATTCAGACATATAGTGATGATTACTTGGTGTGTTTATAAATGCTTTATTATTAATGCTGTAATTCAGGGTTAATTTGGGTGGTTATAAAGCATTTAGTAGTGGTCAGTTGACTATGTTCGAGAGCTCATCTAAAGTGAGGACTATTCATGCCTTGTAAAGCATTTTTAAAGGCTGTTAAATATTTCTATGTTCTGTATCACTGTGTGGTGTTTGCTACATTTTATTGTTTAGAAGATCGACGAGTCTTTAAATCGCCTTTATAAATGCTTTATAAAGCATGAACAGTCCTCACTTTAGATTAGCTCACAAAAATAGTTACCTAACCACTACTAGATGCTTTATAACTACCTGTATTTACTACATTTACTTACACTTTCTAAGTGATCTTATGAATGACTGACAACTCCTAAATAACTGGTTTGTAAATAATGCTATACTTCATTTAGAAATTATTAATTGATCATTAACAAAGTATGAAAATACAATTATTAAATGCATTATAGATATGCTTATAAATCAAGAAAAAAGCATTTATAGCTATATTTATAAACTGCTTATTAATGTCTATTAATGTTTTATAAATGATGAATTAACTGTTTACTCATGCTTAACTAATGATTAATAGCGGCAGTTATTATAAAGTGTTACCCAAATAACTTTCAGTAGCACTAAAAAAATACATGCAATATTAGTCAAACAATGATCATTTAACACTAATCAGATGTTTAAATGAAAAGACTAATAAAAAAATAATAAAAAACAAAAACATTTCAAAAACATTTACTTCAAAATTACATTTGTAGACTTTACAGTAAGTGTGCTGGTTCTGGTCATCGAGGATGTATTTAATTTTCAAGAGAAATTATTCAGATATACAGACAACTTTAGATTGTCTCTTGTTCAGAATAAATTATAGTGTGTTGTCCTTCCAGATGTACTTTATGGTAAACCAGCCAAAGAACACCTCTCATTACTATCCATGACTTCAGTTTTTGAGTAAGGCCGCTTGTGTATATATATATATATATGTATGTATATATATATATATATATATATATATATATATATATATATATATATATATATACACACTTGGCAAAAATAGTTGGGTAAGCAAAAATAGCAGGATGAAAGCAATGGTCCATGTTTAAGTCAGGCTCACAGGTAGTGTTGGAGACAAGACTAGGGCCAGAATGAGGGCCAGGGCTAGTCTGTGGGGCCAAACTAAAGCCAGGGCTAGTGTGTGAGACAGAAGAGGCAATATAATGCACAGAATGGGGGCTGATGTCAGAGCCAGAGAAAAACCGGAGTTGTGACTCTGCCTCCTAATAGATTGAATAAATATAGATGGTCCCATAAATACTAACATAGTCCCATGACCTTCTGCAATGTGCCCACAATTAGCAATGCTAGACCTTTACTTGAGTGACCAGATGGGGGTAATAAATAGTCGCTTTCACACTTTGATACAACAAGAAACTGTACATTGAATATTACATTGATGCTCTTGTGTTAAACACATTTGTGACCCGCTCTGGCGAAATGAGTCGGAAGTCGCAACGTTCCATTTTAAGATATGGCCCAATTATGTGGAAAAACAATGAAATAACCAAACAAATTTTTTTGGGCTAATTTCAAAGAACAGACGTTCAAAAATAATCTCCCAAAGTTTTGTAGTCCAAATAATTGAGTAATGGTATTAAAATGACGATTAAAGTTGTCAAAGCTTTAAATTCGCTGAAATAAACATTGCTCTTCTCAAATCCTCTCACGTCTGCGCATTTCCCGGGTATCCGCTGAAACGTTGAACTCAAAGCGTTGAACTCACTGGAGGCTTCTAACCTAAGCTGTGTGAGTATATTTATCTGCAAGAAGAATACATCTGAGGCTGTAACGATCGCGACACTCAGATCCACGAACCTGTCGCGGTGTGAGAAGACAGAATCACGACACGTCCCTTCATCTCTCTGAGTTATCCTTCAAGTCCAGACCCAATGCTACCACATCTTTAATTTACAAAAAAATGACTGCAGTTTTTTTAGAAGTAATACTGCATGTAGAAAATGCAGTTCCCTTTCGTAGTCACTCCGAGTACACTTACTTCAGGAGTGACGGAGAATGGGGTTTCGCATATAAAGCCAATCCAGAGTATTTAACAACGAGCCAATGGCATGAGAATGCCTTGGGGCTGAGGAATTTGCATAGCGTACTCCGCCCCACCGCGTGGGTATAAAAGGAGGAAGTGAACGCAACCACAGTATGTTTTCGCTTCGGAGCCAAGAGATTTCCTCACTCCTTAAGCCATTCTCACTGACAAGACTTCGAGACGAGCGCCTCTTCAGTACTGATGTGACGGCGGTACCCAGCGGGATTCTGCATTGCCTGCGATCGGTGCAGTGGTCTGCCAGACTTTGCGTTTCTCCCTGGTCGCCTCAGCGCTGAAAGAGTGAATTTTCCTCCTCTCCACTAAAAGAGCTGCAAGTGGCACGTCTTTTTAAAGATGCCTCGCCGTGTTCTTCTGGGTGCGGTCGATTCATTTCGTCCTCTGATGGTCACGATCACTGTTCTGTGTGTCTGGGCATTCAGCATGCAGCAGCAGCTTTCGTGGATGAGTCATGTTCCTTCTGTGGGAATATGACCATTTCTACACTGCGATCGAGACTCAATGAACTAACAAAAGTGCCCCGTGCCCGCTACTCGTTCTGCTTCTTCTTCTAGAAGCTCTTCGACTTCGGCAGGGTGATTTGACGGTGACGGTGTGGAACAAAGACCCGACGAGAGAACCTCGGGCCACACCTCCCGCCACAGTGTTAGAGCCAGCGAGCGACTCCATCCTCAGACGGTTCAGCTGATCTGGGACCAGTTCGGGGAGGCACAGATGAGACCTGTTCGCCTCCCGGGACTCATCCCACTGCGTCCAGTTTTATTCCCTGTCCGAGGGCACTCTCGGCACAGACGCGCTGGCGCACAGCTGGCCGCGGGTACCCGCAAGTATGCGTTTCCCCAGTGAGCCTCCTTGCACGGGTGTTGTGCAAGATCAAGGAGGACGAGGAGCAGGTCTTGCTGGTAGCCCCTTATTGAGCCCCTTATTGGCCCACCAAGACGTGGTTCTCCGAACTCATGCTCCTCGCGACAGCACCTCCTTGGCCTATTCCTCTGAGGCAAGACTTACTCACTCAGAGACGGGGCACTCTGTGGCACCCTCGTCCCGATCTGTGGAGGCTACACGTTTGGCTCCTGGATGGGACGAGGCAGGTTTGAGTTCGCTGCCACCTGCGGTGGCGGCAACCATCACTTCCGCCAGAGCGTCGTCCACTAGGCACCTCTACGCGTTGAAGTGGAACCCCTTCGTCAGCTGGTGCTCTTCTTGCTGAGTGTTTTTGAACTTAGCCTGAGCTACCCTGTGTTGTGCATTGTTGTTTATCGTCCGCCTAAATATAATAAGGATTTTATTGATGACTTTTCAGATTTTTTAGCTGGAATCATGACGAAATATGACCGGGTTTTAATTGTGGGGGATTTTAATATCCATGTGTGCTGTCCCGCTGGACCTTTGGCCAAAGCTTTTCTAAATCTAATGGAGTCCTTTAACTTAACTCAGTTTGTTACTAGTCCCACACATATAGGTGGACATACATTAGATTTGGTTTTGACACATGGCTTACCCATTAGTAACATTGATGTCTGTGATGCTACGTTCTCTGATCATTTGACTGTTTTATTTGAAATATGTACTTCTCGTGATTCCAAATGTACTATCCCACAACGTCGTCGTCGGACGATTAACCCCTCAACGGCTCAATTATTTTCTGAAGCCTTCAATGCAAACGAAGTTGATTATTCACTGTCCTTATGTGGGTTTAATACTGAAGACTTAACTTCATCGTTTTTCTTAACCTGTCTAAATATATTGGATACAGTTGCCCCTATTAGGACGATTCGTGAAAAACCCAGAGTTCAACCATGGCTGAATGCTACTACTCGAGCTATAAGGCTGGAATGCAGAAGGGCTGAACGCCGCTGGAAGAAGGACAAATTACAGATTTCATTTGATATTTTACAGTACAATTTGTCTAAATATCAAAAAACGGTCAAATTAGAGAAATCTAAGTATCTCTCCAATGTTATCTGTAACAGTTCCCATAAGCCAGCGGTACTGTTCAGTACTATTAATGCTGTTTTGAAAGCCCCTCAAGCTACTTGTTTAGAGCCCTCTGTGGAATTATGTGATCAATTCTTGCACTTTTTTATTGATAAGATCGAGGCAATTAGATCTAACATATCCCCTCCTCTGTCTTTCTTATCTGTATCCTCTGAGTGCTCTGCTGTCTTTGATCAGTTTGTGCCGGTGTCGTTAGTCACACTGCGGCAGATCTTTGCCGAAATGAAATTATCTTCTTGTTGCTTAGATATCGTTCCTCCATGTCTCCTAAAAGACTCATTTGAAGCTATTGGTCCTACCATACTTACAATTATAAATAGCAGTTTGGCTTCGGGAGTTGTCCCAAAGTCTTTTAAACATGCATCAGTGGAACCAGTAATTAAGAGATCCAACCAGGATCCCGCTGTTTTTGCTAATTTTAGACCTATCTCGAAACTCTCGTTTTTGTCTAAATTACTGGAGAAGGTTGTATCTGGACAATTGAATGCTTTCCTAGATCTACAGGGTATCCATGAAGTGTTTCAATCTGGGCTTAAAGCTAAGCATAGTACTGAAACTGCACTATTGAAGGTATCTAATGATTTGTTACTAGCTACTGACTCAGGGAATTGTGCGATATTAATTTTATTAGATCTTTCCGCTGCATTTGATACCATAGACCATAAGATCTTGGTTACACGCTTAGAGAAAAATGTTGGTATTGAGGGTACTGCCTTGGCATGGTTTAAATCCTATTTGTCTGAAAGAACCATCTCAGTCCGCCTCGGAGAATTTACCTCCTCAACGGCTTCTTTTACGTGCGGGGTCCCCCAGGGCTCCATTTTAGGGCCTATTTTGTTTGCCTTATATCTGCTCCCCCTGAGACAGATTTTTAGGAAGTTTGGTATCTCTTTTCATTGTTATGCGGACGACACGCAAATTTACATGCCGTTGAAAAGAGGAGACACTTCTTCCTTAGCTCCTTTGTTACAGTGTCTTGTGGAAATTAAGAGCTGGATGGCACTAAATTTTTTAAGTTTTAATGAGAGTAAAACAGAAGTCATGTTGTTCACGCCACGTGGCACCACCGAAACCTTACAACTGGATCTTGGGGAATTGAATCTACTAGTGAAACCACATGTGAAGAATTTAGGTGTTCTTTTGGACTGTGATTTTAAAATGGATAAACAGATTAACCAAGTAGTTAAGTCAAGTTTTTTCCAATTAAGGCAACTCGTCAAGGTTAAATCTTTTCTGTCCCATATAGAATTTCAAAGACTTATTCATATCTTTATTTCATCGCGTCTGGATTATTGTAATGGCCTCTATGTTGGCATTAGTCAGGCCTCGATTTCCAGATTGCAGAGGGTCCAGAATGCAGCAGCACGCCTGTTGACAGGTACACGAAAGCGTGAACACATCACTCCTGTTCTCGCCTCTCTCCATTGGTTGCCTGTCCATTTTAGGATTAATTTTAAAATTTTGATGTTTGTTTTTAAATCTCTTAATGGTCTTGCCCTGACATATCTGTCAGACTTGATTAAGCTGTATGCTCTGTCAAGAGCGCTTAGGTCTGCTGACCGTTTGCTCTTAGTTGTCCCTCGGGTGAAATTGGAAAGCAGAGGCGAGAGAGCATTTGCAGTAATAGGACCAAAGCTCTGGAATAATCTGCCCCTGTACATCAGACAGGCTCAAACTCTTGCTGCCTTCAAATCTAGTCTTAAAACATACTACTACTGTTTGGCCTTTGAAACTGGGTGAGAGTTGTTTTTTTGTTTTGGTTTCTATTTTTACTTTCTAATGTCGATTGCTTGTTTTTGGCTTTTATTTTTTGCTATTGATTGTATGTTGTTGTGAAATAGGATACAAGTGTACAGCACTTTGTCAAACACTTGTTGTTGGTAAAAAGTGCTTTATAAATAAACTTAAACTTAATAACCCCGGAGATGCTCAATCAGTGTTGTGCTCTCTTTCCTGTAAGAAGGGTTGGAGCGTAGGCTGTCGCCCTCCACCCTTAAGGTTTACGTCGCGACCATTGACCATCTGACGCAGTAGATGGAAAATCCATCGGGAAGCACGACCTGGTCATCAGGTTCCTGAGGGAAGCGAGGAGACTAAAACCGCCTCGTCCTCCCCTCGTGCCCTCTTGGGACCTCGCAGTGGTTTTAAGTGCTCTGCAGAGGCCTCCCTTTGAGCCTTTGCAATCGGTAGAGTTAAAGTTTCTGTCTATGAAGACAGCACTCCTGGTTGCATTGGCCTCCATCAAGAGGGTAGGGGACCTGCACGCATTCTCCGCTGACGAAGCGTGCCTCCAATTCGGGCCGGGTTACTCTCACGTGATCTTGAGACCCCGGCCTGGAGCACGTGCCCAAGGTTCCCACCACTCCCTTCCGGGATCAGGTGGTGACCCTGCAAGCGCTGCCCCTGGAGGAGGCAGACCCAGCCTTGGCACTGCTCTGTCCAGTACGTGCGCTCCGCACCTACATTGACAGAACGCGGTGTTTCAGGACCTCAGAACATCTCTTTGTCTGTCATGGGGGGAGCCAGAAGGGAGGGGCTCTCTCAAAGCAACGGCTGTCTCACTGGATAGTGGACGCTATTGCTTTGTCTTACCAGCAGCAAGGACGTCCGTGCCCCCTTGGTGTGACGGCCCACTCCACTCGGAGTGTGGCTTCCTCTTGGGTTCTTGCGCATGGCGCCTTGCTAATAGACATTTGCAGAGCTGCAGGCTTGGCAACACCTAACACCTTCAGCGAGATTTTAAAATCTGCGCATTGCGCCGGTGTCCTCTCATGTACTCGCTTCCGCTAGTACCGGACCCGCTTAAGTGTCTTCGCTTGCTCGCCATTCCACTCCTCGGATTGGATAAGTGCGATATTCCTCAGGTAGCCCCGGCTAGCCCTGAGTCCTCCAGCACTCATGATGCGGGCACCACTGCTAAACTATCCGCTCCGGTGCCGGCTAGGTGCCTCTGTGTGCATGGTTCCCCCTGGTAACTGTCTCATGTGTATTTTTCCACTGTAAGTCTCTCTGAGCAGGTGTCTTCCCTCAGCAAGCCATCTGCCACCCTTGGAGTTAAAATTGGCCACCTGCGGTTGGTGCTCCAGCGATCTCCATGTGAAGTCCCTGGCGGCCACATGTGTATTTGTAAGTCCTCCCTTCGGTAGGCATCTGGTAGCATGTCCCTCCCCGGGATATGTTTCCCAGTGTACCTTGGTAATCCTGTGTCAAAGTAGGTAATCCAGTGAACTTAAACCTAAGTTCAGGGGTCTAGACTTTCGCAGGGCACTGGAAGACAGCTGTAAGATGGTGTGATGGCACAGACCCCCATTCTCCGTCACTCCTGACGTAACTCGGAGTGACTACGAAAGGTAACGTCTCGGTTACTTGTGTAACCCTCGTTCCCTGAGTAGGGAACGGAGACGTTACGTCTCCTTGCCACTTCTGCTGTACCGCTGGGTGATGCCTGAGTTCAGTCTCGGCTCCTCAGCGAAGACATACTGCGGTTGCGTTCACTTCCTCCTTTTATACCCACGCGGTGGGGCGGAGTACGCTATGCAAATTCCGCAGCCCCAAGGCATTCTCATGCCATTGGCTCGTTGTTAAATACTCGAAGAGGATTGGCTTTCTATGCGAAACCCCCATTCTCCGTCACTCCTGACGTAACGTCTCCGTTCCCTACTCAGGGTACGAGGGTTACACAAGTAACCGACACGTTTTTTGGAAACGAAAAAATGCATTATTGCAGTATATTTGGCGTACAACTGCAGTAGAACTGCAACATAACTGCGGTAATGCTGCAATATAACTGCGGTAGTATAACAATAATACTGCAATATAACTGCGGTAGTACTGCAATAATACTGCAATATAACTGCAGTAGTACTGCAATATAACTGCGGTAGTACTGCAATATACTGTAAGTGCGGTAGTACAGCAATATAACTGCGGTAGTACTGCAATATAACTGCGGTAGTACTGCAATATAACTGTGGTAGTACTGCAATAATACTGCAATATAACTGCAGTAGTACTACAATAAAACTGCAGTAGTACTGCAATATAACTGCAGTAGTACTACAATAATACTGCGGTAGTACTGCAATATAACTGCGGTAGTACTGCAATATAACTGCGCTAGTCCTGCAATATAACTGCGGTAGTACTGCAATAATACTGCAATATAACTGCGGTAGTACTGCAATAATACTGCAATATAACTGCGGTAGTACTGCAATAATACTGCAATATAACTGCGGTAGTACTGCAATATAAGTGCCGTAGTACTGCAATATAACTGCGGTAATACTGCAATATAACTGTGGTAGTGCTGCAATAATACTGCAATATAGCTGCGGTGGCACTGCAATACATAATTTGACTAAAGTACAATACTACTGAAATGCAATACTAATAAAATGCTGTACAATAGACCTTATTCAGAGCAGCGCCATGACAGGTATGAAAGTGAGGCTGTGAGGGATAGACTTACCGTGTTTCCAATGGCATCCGCTGTAAAAAGCTGAATAAAGCTCCTAGATTACTTACAATTTCCACAACTTACATAGTCAGGAGTTTTTTGTCAACTGGCATTTCTTAGAAAGATATTTTTCCAGTGTTTCATGAGCAGAAAAATCCGAAAACACATTAAATAACAGTACAGTCTGTAATAAACAAACAAAAAGAATCAGAGACAATCTTTTCAGTTACTCTTCACCACAGGCATATATTATGCTTAAAATGAATCTGAAAGTTACTGCAGGAACACGCCACTGTTTTTTGAAATAGGGGTTATTCAATGGAATTAATATTGTGCCATAATTAAACAAACAAATCCAGCATTTGCAAACAAACTCAATCTGCTTTGTAAAGGAAAACTCGACTCATAAACAAAGCAAGCAATGTGCAAGTGAAAAGGTCCATTTGAGCCAAAATGCAGTGTGATACACTTGGTAGGGATGCAAATTATTGGATTTTGGCCGATATTCGATATGCTGATATTTGCAAACTCATTTTGGCTGATACCGATATTTAAACACATTTCCCCCATATATATATATATATATATATATATATATATACATAAAAATTACACACACACACACATTTTGATTACTGAAGAAGACAAATCAAATAAAGTCTCTCTCCTATACCGTTACCTTACAACCCTCATAGATAAGGCAATACCAAAGACAAACAACATTTGAATCTATCATAAATATAATTTTTACAAATGAAGAGTTCAGATGCAAAAGCCTCTAAGTGCCATTTGAAATTTTCTTCTAAAATGACCATTTTTATCAAGCTTGTATATTTAAGTTCAGTAATTTCACTTAAATGGCAATGAAGATTACCTATTAATTGTCATTTAAGTGAAATTACTGAACTTAAATATACAAGCTTGATAAAAATGGTCATATTAGAAGACATTCACACCTTACACTGTAGGATATGCGAAGTCGCACATATAAAATGAAGTTAAGGAACAAACACGATCCATCAGGAAAAGCCATATGTCGCTGAATTTCACTGCGCTTTATGAGAGAGTTTTCAAGAGTTTTTCTTTTGCGTGAAAAAGCCGTTCGCCGAAGATGTGTTAAAATATAGGAGTGCACTGATGATTATTAGGCTACAGGTATAATAACACTCCTGGCTCCAGGTCTGAGTGAGTCATTTACTCTTACCTTTGTTCTTTGATTAACATTAAAGACACTTTAAGATCAGCCGCTGCTGACAGAGATGCAATCCGACACGTGTCCCCATTTCTCACAAATCTCCACCTTAATTTAAGATTATTTAAATCCTTTAAAACTGCTCTAATGAGGACACTCGACAAAACTGACATTTTGGCATAATTTGTGTGCGTGTTATGGTTTGTTCAAGCCTGAAAGAGACGATACTGAAGCACGTCTTTTCCTCCACACAGCTGGAAATTTAAATTGCTGGCACTCATGCTACGTTCACGGTCGTCACATGCGCATAGTAAATCCACCACATATTGGCAAGGCTCATCGGCAGAGATATTAATATCGGCCGGTACCGATGATCATTAAACTTTTTGGTCCCAGTCCGCCCCTGCCAATTGGCTTAGGTACTTGATCGAGCGAGCAGGGCGGCTAATCAGATCTTTGAGCACTGTGTCATACATTGCCAGGAGCTCAATGACAGAAAGGAAATTACCATTGTTAATTTCCCCTATTTTTCCCTATGTCCTCTAAACGGAATATTGTTCGTAGCTAAAGTGAGCGTAACATTAATCACATGGTGTAGTACCTGTCTCCAAAAGCTGGCCTCATGAAGTATTTCCCTCTCCATATCCTTATCCATAGTTCTGTTCTGACGCCAAATGTCGCATATCACACATGTAGCTTTATGTAGTGGATGACTCGTGCTGTCTGAATTTTCTTTGATAAATTACGCCAGGTATTTGTTTTCCATGTTGACTTGGAAAAAAGCCAACAGGGCTCGCAGTAGGCTACATCAAGTGTGGGGAGTAGCACAGCCATGTCCTCGGTATCTCCAAACCAGACTTGGTTTTGAAAATGTAATATGCCATTGTAAATGAGCGGTTATCCTGTGCGGGATCCCATGGAAAAGGGCCAGTAGGTTTGCATGACCCCGAAGCTACTATATATTGTTTGACATTTGAGTCTAGATATTCTGGAAAATGATCCATGTCGGTTGGATGCTCATGCAAATAGGATATATTAGCAGTGATGGGCATAGAATCTACCTCGTTTCTCCTCGATGCTGTTGGACCCACTGGTGTTAGCACAGGCCACCAAGGTCGCAGTGGGTGCATCACTCCCTTCCTCCTCAATTTTCACATTCTACAGTACATCAATGTTACTTGATCCACTGGTGCTAGCATTAACCACGGAGCTGCTACTACTGTACCAACGGTCGCTTCAGGTGCTTCACTCGCTTCACTCTCTTGCTCCTTCTCAATCTCCCCCTCCTGTGTCATCTTTTTAAAGAAGCTTCCTATTTTTGGTAATCTGTTAATTAATTTGTCAAATTCCTCTTTCCGATTTGCGCTTTTGAACACCACTTTTGTGTTTGTAATTTGACGAATCCATTATCCATATTAATCTCAAGTTCAGACTTCTTTTTATTATTTTTGCACACAATGCGCATGTTCACCCGGGGATTCCCCAGTCCCTATTGAAACAAATTAGACCAAAATCCATCATTGTTTGTTTCAAACATACATTTAATGATCAGTAAAATAGACCCTTTTACAGCTCACGTGATCAAATAGATGCACGCGCATTTTGGCAACGGAAGTGGTGTTGTTTCCCACTCGCTCTAACGTTTTAGCAACTCCGAAAGTTTATTGAAACGGTTTCCCACTTCCGTTGCCAATATGCGCGCGCATGCGTTGCCACATCATCGTGATATAAACCGTAAAAGGGTCTATATGTTGTCGTCAATATTTATTCAAAAAAATTTGTGAAAAATTAAAATGTGATCAGACTAAAAATAGAAAATGTGATGGGGAGGGGCTGGCTGTCAATCAATATCTTCCAGTCACGTGGGCCTCTGATTGGTCCAGGCCCGTAAGCAACCGCGTACCCTTACCAATAGTTACGCCACTGTATGGTGCTTTTCCATTACCAGGACAGTGCAACGTTATATCAAACATATGGAGAGCGGGGAACCAATTGACCGCTCAATAATCACCAACCTTGTCGCTTATGGGGGAAACACGATCAGCACCATGGGCTCAGTCGTCCTGCGATGTCAGCTTGCAGGTCAGCAATACAAGCTACGGTTCCACATTGTGGAGAGAAATGTCCAGCCACTACTAGGTCTACTAGCAAGCCAACGCATGAAGCTAGTGACGCTGAGCAGGGATGTTCACCAACTCAGTGTGAACACAGATATCAACCTGCCACACAAGATCTTCACAGAGTATGCAGATCTTTTCAAGGACGAACTTGGCAAGCTACCGGTGACATATTCTATGAAAATAGACCCCGACGTGCAGCCTGTCGTCCGCCCAACAGGCCGCATCCCTGTAGCCATGCAGGACAGAGTGAAAGTAGAGCTAGACAGAATGACAGACCTGGGTGTCATCACTCCCGTGTCAGAGCCGACCGAATGGGTGTCATCCATGGTAGCAACAAACAAGAAGCAAACAAAGGACATAAGGATCTGCATTGACCCCAAAGATTTAAACACAGCCCTAAAGCGCCCCCACCATCCGATGCGAACGGTTGAAGAGGTTGCATCACAGATGGCCAATGCAACACTGTTTTCAGTACTGGACGCCAAAAGTTCATTCTGGCAGATATCCATGGACAGTAAGTCATCTCTGTTGACCACATTTAGCACACCGTTTGGACGCTACAGGTTCCTAAGAATGCCTTTTGGAAACTCAGCCAGCGAAGTATTCCAGCGCGCAATGGAACAGATATTCGCAGGGTACCCCTGTGCCATCATCGTCGATGACATAATCATTGGAGGCCGCACGGAAGCGGAGCATGATGCAAACCTAAAGAGTGTGCTTGACCGTGCGCGCAAGGTCAATCTCAGACTCAACCCCTCAAGTGCAAGTTCCGGCTGACAGAGGTAACCTATGTTGGTCATGTGTCCACCAGCGAAGGCCTAAAAGCAGATCCTGATAAGACCACTGCAATCACTGAAATGCCCGTTCCCGGAGATGTGACAGCTCTACAGACGATTTCTAGGTGTGGCACCTAAAGAATGGATTTCATTGCTGTAGACTTAACTATAATTACAGCACCGACTACGCCACCCTGGGAATTTCACCCAGGGAATAATGGTCCAATAAGGACACAGGTTCGTTCCCACAAGATAGGACAGAGACGTGAACTTGAAAAAATAATAATACTTTATTATGCTAAAATCAAAGCTCCACACACACACAGAGTTCAACACACACAGATTAATATGACTTCAAATCAAAATAAAGAACATAAACATATCAAAATAAAGAACATCAACAAAACCAATCAGGCAATCCAAGGCAACAGGTCAGATGGCAACAGAGGTAACAAACCTACTCAATTCCACTTCACTACAAGCACTTGAACCGTATGTTTAATGCACTCATTTCACCACAAGCACACGTGCATTTTAGTGACAAACAAATTCAAAGAATCAAATCACTCAGTGAACAAGGGTGCCCATTAGTTGGACCTGGAGCAGTCAGCACTCTTAGCCAATCCAACAAAAATCACAAATTAATCACAAGTAAAAAAAAAAAAGAAAATACAATCACATCATAAATCAGTCAACCAAAAGAAAGAAAATATAATCAGATCATAAATCAAACAAACAAAAAAGGGAAATACAATCAAATTGTATTTCAACTCAAAGGAAAAATACAAATTTCAACACCAAAATTAAAGCTGCAAGCAGCGATGGGCGGGCCCTCGCACCTGTAGCGCGTCGTGGTGTGAGGCAGCCGCATTGCATATTTTGGAGCTCAGCCGGTGCGGCTGTGAATTTGCTACGCTGCTTCGTTAAAGGTCACTTCCTGTTGCCAGCAGGTGGCGCTATTACTGTTGGTGAATGTTGGCATGTAGATTTGTTCAGGGCGGGACTCTTGTCAAATGTGTAAAATTTGGTGCAGATCTGGGCATTTACAGCCAAGTTACTTCAACTTCCTGTTTCATGGCGAATCATTGACGCCACGGACACGCCCACTGACGAAAACACGCAGATAGCACAACTTTACATCATCAATGCCTTTAGAAGGCACAGCAGAAATGTGAAGTTGATCCGACTAAATCCCTAGGAGGAGTTCGTTAAAGTACGGAGTGTGTAAATCGTCCCAAAATGGCCACCAAATTCAAAATGGTGGACTTCCTGTCGAGTTTAGGGCATCGCTCCAGGAGACTTTTCTGTGCGTCTGGGACATGGTAAATGTACCACAGAAATTTCGTACATGTCGGTCAAACATGCGGCGGAGGCTGCTTCGTTAAAGGTCATTTCCTGTTGCCACTAGGTGGCGCTATGACTGTGGGTGAATGTCGGCATGTGGATTTGTTCAGGGCGGGACTCTTGTCAAATGTGTAAAATTTCGTGCAGATCTGGGCATTTACAGCCAAGTTACTACAACTTCCTGTTTCATGGCGAATCATCGACGCCACGGACACGCCCATTGACGAAAACACGCAGATAGCACAACTTTACATCGTCAATGCCTTTAGAAGGCACAGCAGAAATTTGAAGTCGATCCGACTAAATCCCTAGGAGGAGTTCGTTAAAGTACGGAGTGTGTAAATCGTCCCAAAATGGCCGCCAAATTCAAAATGGCGGACTTCCTGTCGAGTTTAGGGGGGTTCTTAGAGGCTTTTTTGTGCGTTTTGACATGATACACGTCCCCACCAAATTCCATGCATGTAGGTTGAACGTAGACGAGGGGCTAATTTTTTCCAATTTTCTAGGTGGCGCTAGCGAGCCATTTTGCCCCGCCCATCCGCGAAACCCACAAAATACGAAATTTTTCACCAGTCCTGACATGCATGCCAAATTTGGTGAGTTTTTGAGCATGTTGCGGCTGCGAAAATGGCGCTTACTTTGCAGAAAAAAGAAAAAAAGAAAAAAAAAGAAACAATTAAAGCTGCAAGCAGCGATGGGCGGGCCCTCGCACCTGTAGCGCGTCGGGATGTGAGGCGGCCGCGTTGCATATTCTGCAGCTGAACCGGTGCGGCTGTGAATTTGCTAAGCAGCTTCGTTAAAGGTCACTTCCTGTTGCCAGCAGGTGGCGCTATGACTGTGGGTGAATGTCGTCATGTAGATTTGTTCAGGGCAGGACTCTTGTCAAATGTGTAAAATTTCACACAGATCTGGGCATTCACAGCCAAGTTACTACAACTTCCTGTTTCATGGCGAATCATCGACCTCACGGACACGCCCATTGACGAAACGCGCAGATAGCACAACTTTACATCATCAATGCCTTTAGAAGGCACAGCAGAAATGTGAAGTCGATCTGACTAAATCCCTAGGAGGAGTTCGTTAAAGTACGCAATGAGTAAATCATCCAAAAATGGCGGTAAAATTAGAAATGGCCGACTTCCTGTTGAGTTTAGGGCATCGCTCCAAGAGACTTTTCTGTGCGTCTGGACATGGTAGATGTACCACAGAAATTTTGTACATGTCGGTCAAGAATGCGGCGGGGCTGCTTAATTAAAGGTCACTTCCTGTTGCCAGCAGGTGGCGCTATGACTGTGGGTGATTGTCAGCATGTAGATTTGTTCAGGGCGGGACTCTTGTCAAATGTGTAAAATTCCGTGCATATCTGGGCATTTACAGCCAAGTTACTACAACTTCCTGTTTCATGGCGAATCATCGACGCCACGGACACGCCCATCGACGAAAACGTGCAGATAGCACAACTTTACATCATCAATGACTTTAGAAGGCACAGCAGAAATGTGAAGTCGATCCGACTAAATCCCTTGGAGGAGTTCGTTAAAGTACGGAGTGTGTAAATCGTCCCAAAATGGCCACCAAATTCAAAATGGTGGACTTCCTGTCGAGTTTAGGGCATCGCTCCAAGAGACTTTTCTGTGCGTCTGGACATGGTAAATGAACCACAGAAATGTTGTACATGTCGGTCAAACATGCGGCGGAGGCTGCTTCGTTAAAGGTCATTTCCTGTTGCCACTAGGTGGCGCTATGACTGTGGGTGAATGTCGGCATGTGGATTTGTTCAGGGCGGGACTCTTGTCAAATGTGTAAAATTTCGTGCAGATCTGGGCATTTACAGCCAAGTTACTACAACTTCCTGTTTCATGGCGAATCATCGACGCCACGGACACGCCCATTGACGAAAACACGCAGATAGCACAACTTTACATCGTCAATGCCTTTAGAAGGCCCAGCAGAAATTTGAAGACGATCCGACTAAATCCCTAGGAGGAGTTCGTTAAAGTACGGAGTGTGTAAATCGTCCCAAAATGGCCGCCAAATTCAAAATGGCGGACTTCCTGTCGAGTTTAGGGTAGGTGTTCTTGAAGCTTTTTTGTGCGTTTTGACATGATACACGTCCCCACCAAATTTCATGCATGTAGGTTGAACGTAGACGAGGGGCTAATTTTTTCCAATTTTCTAGGTGGCGCTAGCGAGCCATTTTGCCCCGCCCATCCGCGAAACCCACAAAATACGAAATTTTTCACCAGTCCTGACATGCGTGCCAAATTTGGTGACTTTTTGAGCATGTTGCGGCCACGGAAATGGCGCTTACTTTGCAGAAAAAGAAAAAAGAAAAAAAAATAATAATAACCCCAACAGTTTCAATAGGGCCTTGCACAGCTAGTGCTCGGGCCCTAAAAAAAAATAAAAAAAAAAAATAAAAATAAATAACCCTAACAGTTTCAAGAGGGCCTCGCACCTGTTAGTGCTCGGGCCCTAATAAAATAAAATAATCCCAACAGTTTCAATAGGGCCTCGCACTCAGCCGGTGCGGCTGTGAATTTACTAAGCAGCTTCGTTAAAGGTCACTTCCTGTTGCCAGCAGGTGGCGCTATGACTGTGGGTGAATGTCGTCATGTAGATTTGTTCAGGGCAGGACTCTTGTCAAATGTGTAAAATTTCACACAGATCTGGGCATTCACAGCCAAGTTACTACAACTTCCTGTTTCATGATGAATCATCGACGCCACGGACACGCCCATCGACGAAAACGCACAGATAGCACAACTTTACATCATCAATGCCTTTAGAAGGCACAGCAGAAATGTGAAGTCGATCCGACTAAGTCCCTAGGAGGAGTTTGTTAAAGTACGTAATGAGTAAATCATCCAAAAATGGCGGTAAAATTAGAAATGGCCGACCTCCTGTTGAGTTTAGGGCATCGCTCCAAGAGACTTTTTTGTGCGTCTGGACATGGTAGATGTACCACAGAAAATTCGTAAATGTCAGTCAAACATGCGGCGGGGCTGCTTCATTAAAGGTCACTTCCTGTTGCCAGCAGGTGGCGCTATGACTGTGGGTGAATGTCGGCATGTAGATTTGTTCAGGGCGGGACTCTTGTCAAATGTCTAAAATTTGGTGCAGATCTGGGCATTTACAGCCAAGTTACTACAACTTCCTGTTTCATGGCGAATCATCGACGCCACGGACACGCCCATCGACGAAAACGCGCAGATAGCACAACTTTACATCATCAATGACTTTAGAAGGCACAGCAGAAATGTGAAGTCGATCCGACTGAAATCCCTAGGAGGAGTTCGTTAAAGTACGGAGTGTGTAAATCGTCCCAAAATGGCCACCAAATTCAAAATGGTGGACTTCCTGTCGAGTTTAGGGCATCGCTCCAAGAGACTTTTCTGTGCGTCTGGACATGGTAAATGAACCACAGAAATTTTGTACATGTCGGTCAAACATGCGGCGGAGGCTGCTTCGTTAAAAGTTATTTCCTGTTGCCACTAGGTGGCGCTATGACTGTGGGTGAATGTCGGCATGTGGATTTGTTCAGGGCGGGACTCTTGTCAAATGTGTAAAATTTTGTGCAGATCTGGGCATTTACAGCCAAGTTACTACAACTTCCTGTTTCATGGCGAATCATTCGACGCCACGGACACGCCCATTGATGAAAACATGCAGATAGCACAACTTTACATCGTCAATGCCTTTAGAAGGCACAGCAGAAATTTGAAGTCGATCCAACTAAATCCCTAGGAGGAGTTCGTTAAAGTACGGAGTGTGTAAATGGTCCCAAAATGGCCACCAAACTCAAAATGGCGGACTTCCTGTCGAGTTTAGGGTAGGTGTTCTTGAGGTTTTTCTGTGCGTCTGGACATGATACACGTCCCCACCAAATTTCATGCATGTAGGTTGAACGTAGACGAGGGGCTAATTTTTTCCAATTTTCTAGGTGGCGCTAGTGAGCCATTTTGCCCCGCCCATCCGCGAAACCCACAAAATACGAAATTTTTCACCAGTCCTGACATGCGTGCCAAATTTGGTGAGTTTTTGAGCATGTTGCGGCCGCGAAATGGCGCTTACTTTGCAGAAAAGAAAAAAAAAAGAAAAAGAAAAAAAAATAACCCGAACAGTTTCAATAGGGCCTCGCACAGCTAGTGCTCGGGCCCTAATAAATAAATAACCCTAACAGTTTCAGATAGGGCCTCGCACAGCTAGTGCTCGGGCCCTAATAACAAATACAAGTCACATTAATCTTGATCTATAAACCATTCACACTCACACACACACACACACCACTCACCCTTTAAGAGCACACGTTAAGAAAAGTTTCTCGCAAGGGCACTTGCGCACATACAACCAACAAACACTCACCCAACTCACACCATCTTATGGATTCATTCACACCACACGAATTCTACAAACGCTCGTCCAGTTGAAACAGTGCGGAGGCGATCAGCAGCAACCAATGAGAGAAGGCTACACGAGTCTCACTCTCGTGCTCCCCAGTGTCGAGTCCACTGGATGCGGGCCAGTCACAGGCACAGATGAAGCGAGGCAAGGCAGCACACGGCAAAGAGACGGGACGAAGACGGACAGAACCCCAAGGGGAAGAATTAAACAAGGCAACAAAAGAGAAGGGGAAGCAGTGGCGGATCTAGAAAATTTTACATGGGGGCAAAGGGGTGGCAAGAGGTCTTGGCAGGGTGGCAGGGGTAGACGGTATATGGCAATCCCTATATGTGAATTGCTTTAACAAGACAAACATAAAAACACTTTTAAACTATAGTAGATATTGTTTAATCGTGCCCTTACACACTACAAAGGTTTTTAATTCACAACAGGAATAAGCCCAGTGCAGTGTTCAAACAAAATTGTGCATTAAAAAAAAAAGTAAAAGCATAAAAAGCTAAATGAAAAGTTATTTTAAAAATTAAAATATTTGTGTCCAAGATGCAGAGGACAGGTATAAAACAGCTGACAATACTCCAGTTCTTATTATAATTAAGAAGGTATAATTACAGTCCACAAATTACCCTCCTGGTCTCTACAGTTTACTGCCTTTCATTTCTCTCACGCTCTTCCTCCTGTGTACTACTTTTGATTTTTTGGAAATTTTTTTTGCAAAAAAATATTTTTCTTTTCATGGTTAGGCTCCAGCTACTTTCTTCAACTACTCTTGCCTGCAGAAGTCAATATGTGAAATCTCTGGTTATCCTTCTATTACATTACTCTGTAGGGCCAAGTAGCTACTAAGTAGCTTATAACAAATATAAAATCAGAATTAGGCCCTCAAAAGTACGATTCATCTTGGAGAATAATAATAATAATAAACAGAGCAATTCCAAGAGGGTCCTCTCACCATCAGTGCTCGGGCCCTAAATATTTATCACATGCACACACCAGTTACTGTATGTTTAGACTACTTAATCCTATTGTATTTGTTATTTCCCCAGTTATAACCTGGTTTCATTGAGTGATATCTGAGAGGAATTGGATTTATAGAACTGCTTAGCTCAGGGGTCGGGTACCTTTTTTGACCAAAGAGACATTTTTAAAAAAAAATGTATGGTTAGGCCTAATGCATTTTTTCAAAAGAGTCTCAGTAAAAGTAGTATATAATAATATTATTAAAGGCATGCTTTTTTTCAATAAAATTTCAACAGTTTTAGGGTAATTATTAGGTCCATAGACAACTAAAAACAAAAAAATATTTAGCAAACAAAGTTTCAATATTAATCGTGAAGGGCTTTCACAGTGAGGTTATCAACTGAGCATAGTTTCTCATACTTACAGTACTTACATCTACTGTGTTTACGTGAATACTCGACTTGGCATTTTTATACATTTATGTATTCATTTGGCCATTTAGGTGCGCAACCGAAAAGCTAATCAAATGATCGTTCTCCTAACTGCTGATGTGTGCGACCATCAGTTAACGTTATGGATACAAACAATATTTTATGTTTTATTAAGCTGTTCTTGTCTTTACTAAAATCGAAATTAGATAATCAAAGGGAAGAGTGCTCTTAAAAATCCTGAGGGAGCGATTTGACCGATGATTTTGGCTAACGTAATAGACTCGCTGTTTTTGCTGTGATGCTGAATCGTCTTTAGCATACAATACATTCATTACAAATGTAACTAAGTTAAACGTGTGTTTAAACTACACCTGGGGAAACTCACTTCACCTTCAGAAGCTCTGGGGCAGCTCAGTCTCTCCAGTCGGGCTGCAGGGCCACTCCACCGCCCCACAGCAAAGCAAACTCGCTGTGTCTGTGTGTGGGTGTGTGAGAGCCAGACTGAGAGAACGCCGCTCTGCTGCACGTTGAATCAGGGGAGGGGCTAATAATAGGCTACATTTAAAATGAAAAATTAAATTGTTCACTTTTGGTAAATGTATTGTTTATTTCACTATTTTGAGAAGCGTGTGGAGTGGCATGTTGTTTTTACAAGTAAATTTTTTCGGATCATCAAAGTTAGGGGGGCAGCTGGGGGGGCAAGGCTCTAGAGTGGGGGGCACCTGCCCCCCTTGCCCCCCTGTAGAACCGCCCTGAGGGGAAGCCAGGTCACGGTCCCAATCAGCTCGCTGCACTCATGCAGACATTACTCGCTCGTCCACTAGAACAGAGGAGGAACACAACATAAACAATGTCTTTTCACGAATATTGTCCCATGAAGTCAATACTAGTTTACCCACCTGATTTTCCGCAATCAGTCTTCCCACTGTCAAGCCGCGATAGGTAAACACAGCCCGTCACGCATACTAAAAGCACAAAGCGCATACATACAGCCAACAGCTCACCACAAATAACAATTTCACTATCTCTGATAACGTACCCAAATAGATGCGTGACTCAGCTCCAGCATCCCCATATGAGAGCAGCTCGGGAAAGCAGCAACAGAGCTTACAACAGCCTACACGTTACCAACACACAGAGACCTTTAACGCGCTCCCGCACCTATAGTGCACCTGAATCGAATTAGGCAATTACCAGTTCAATCAGCACTCGGGCTACTCAACCTAACTAGGCAACTATGCCTGCTACATAGGCATGGTAAATTACCTGGGAAAATGGGAAAAGTGAGTTAACTGCCCCTCTCAATCAGCTGACACGCAAAGACACAGCATGGTGCTGGCTGAAGCAACACCAAGATGCATTGGACACATTGAGAAGATGCATCTCCAGTCCGCCTGTCTTGTCATACTACGATGTTGATCAACCAGTCACACTCACATGTGACGCTTCCCAACACGGACTGTGAGCAGCATGTTTACAAGAAGGCAGACCTATAGCTTACGCATCAAGGACAATGACCGAGACCAGACACGCTATGCCCAAATAGAAAAAGAGCTCCTGGCAGTTGTGTTTGCGTGTTCGCGGTTCAATGACTATATCTACTGGAAGCCTGTCACCATATATTCTCAACGCCTGCACGACTGCAACGCATGATGCTGCAGCTCCAAAAATACAACATTGACCTGCTCTACAAAAAAGGTAAACACATGTACCTGGCTGATACCCTGTCACGCAGTCCTGAGAGCGTCCACACTTCAACATGTAAATGAGCTAAACGACTTTAAAGTCATGTCAGTCAACAGAGTCTCATCCAGCCACTTGGATGAACTCAAGAGGCACACAGCAGAAGATGAACTACTGCAAACCCTATCATTTGTCATCAAACGCGATGGCCAGTCAAAACAGCATAACGCTCCACCATCCATCAGTTCTTTTTTCCCATTCAGAGATGAGCTTACAATCAAGGAGGTCGTCGTCATGAAAGGTCAGAGACTCGTCGTTCCCAGTCACGGCAGTAGGCGTACACAGACATCGTGCACAGAGGACACCCAGGAGTGCAGTCCACCAACGCAGAGCCCGGGACATAGTGTTCTGGCCCACTATGAGCAGTGACATTGACAGAACAGTACTCTCATGCTCTGTTTGCACCATTCAGAAGCCCCATCAGCAGAGAGAACCACTACAGTCACACCCTGTTCCGGACCTACCATCGTCTACAGTAGCAACTGACATATTTGAATGGGATGGCACGCATTTTCAGGTGCTCGTTGACTCGTATTCTGGCTGGTACGAGATCTACCTCCTCAATGACATCACTTCCACAACAGTCATCACAAAACTGAAAAGACACTTTTCTGTGCATGGCTCCCCACATATTCTCATCTCACCTACACAAAGACTAATGCAGAGCAGTCCCGTACTACCCCCCAGTCTGCAGACAGTTATTGCAGCCAGCATCTCTCAACACCCAACAAGTCACAGCCCAGCTTCAGAAGAAGAGGCTTCCCAGAAGCAGAGCTATGACAAGTCCAGCCGTCCTCTTCAACCACTACTGGAAGGTGAAGTGGTCCGGATGCAGACCCCCGGGGGTATGATCGCATGGGCACAGTAGAAAAGATCTGTGAGGAGCCGCGGTCCTACATCATTCTAGTCTGGAGGCAAAGCCTACAGGAGAAACCGCAGACACCTCCGGCCTGTCGCCGAGAGATCTCCAGATCAGCCTGACTGCGTCGACTCACAGCCCCTCAACCCAGCTGCCGGTGAAACACCTCCCATCTACGGGGAGGAACAGCGGATCCCGCGGAACACTGTACCACTGCCAGTCCAGGTACCCGTAGCTGCTTCATCTGCCCATGCTGGTAAGAGCCCCTATACAACACGTTTTGGTCGTACAGTTATACCAAACCCCAAATACAAAGACTGAACATTGGACTATGAATGAGACCACTTAATGTTCGGTATGAAAAAAAAAGTCGGTAACACTTTATAATAACTGCACGCTATTAATCATTAGTTAAGCATGAAAATACAGTTAATTCATCATTTATAAAACATTAATAGACATTAATAAGCAGTTTATAAATATAGCTATATATAAATGTTTTTTCTTGATTTATAAGCATATCTATAATGCATTTAATAATTGTATTTTCGCACTTTGTTAATGATCAATTAAAAATTTCTAAATGAAGTATAGCATTATTTACAAACCAGTTGTTTAAGAGTTGTCAGTCATTCATAATATCACTTATAAGTAAATGTAGTAAATACAGGTAGTTATAAAGCATTTAGTAGTGGTCAGTTTTTTTGTGAGCTAATCTAAAGTGAGGACTATTCATGCTTTGTAAAGCATTTATAAAGGCGATTTAAAGACTCGTCAATCTTTTTAAACAGTAAAATGTAACAAACACAACGCAGTGATACAGAACATAGAAAAATTTAACAGCCTTTATAAATGCTTTACAAGGCATGAATAGTCCTCCCTTTAGATGAGCTCACGGACATAGTTAACTAACCACTACTAAATGCTTTATAACTACCCAAATTAACCCTGAATTACAGCATTAATGTATGTTAATAAAGCATTTATTAACACACCAAGTAACGTCTCGGGTACTAGTGTAACCCTCGTTCTCTGAGTAGGGAATGGAGACGTTACGTCAGAAGTGACGGAGAATGGCTAGGAGATGGCATGGAGATCACTAGAGCGCCAACCGCAGGTGGCAAGAACTTAGCTCCAGGGGTGGCAGATGGCTTGCCAAGGGAAGACACATGCTCAGGGAGGCTTACAGTGGATAATACACATGAGAAAGCTACCGTTAGGGAACCGTGCACATGGATGCACCTAGCCGGCACCATAGCAAGCGCAGTGGTGCCCGCATCATGAGTGCTGGAGGACTCAGGGCTTCAACGGAAGACTCAACTGAGGAATATCGCACTGTATCCAGTCGGAGAGTGGAATGGCGAGCAAGCGAAGACACTCAGCGGGTCCAGTACTGGCGGAAGCGAGTATGTGAGAGTACACCGGCTCAATTCGCAGATTATAGAAGGTGTTAGGTGTCGCCCAGCCTGCAGCTCTGCAGATGTCTGTTCAGCGAGGCGCCATGCGCTAGAGCCCAAGAGGAAGCCACACTCCTAGTGGAGTGGGCCGTCACACCAAGGGGCACGGTCGGCCTTGCTGCTGGTAAGACAAAACAATGGCGTCCACTATCCAGTGAGACAGCCGCTGCTTTGAGAGAGCCCTTCCCTTCTGGCTCCCCCCATGACAGACAAAGAGCTGTTCTGAGGTCCTGAAACACCGCGTTCTGTCAACGTAAGTGCGGAGTGCACGTACTGGACAGAGCAGTGCCAAGGCTGGGTCTGCCTCCTCCAGGGGCAGCGCTTGCAGGGTCACCACCTGATCCCGGAAGGGAGTGGTGGGAACCTTGGGCACATATCCCGGCCGGGGTCTCAAGATCACGTGAGAGTGAGCCGGGCTGAACTCCAGGCACGCTTCGTCAACGGAAAATGCCTGTAGGTCCCCTACCCTCTTGATGGAGGCCAATGCAACCAGGAGTGCCGTCTTCATAGACAGAAACTTTAACTCTACTGTTTGTAAAGGCTCAAAGGGAGGCCTCTGCAGAGCACTTAGAACAACTGTGAGGTCCCAAGAGGGTACGAGGGGAGGGCGAGGCGGATTTAGTCGCCTCGCTCCCTCAGGAACCTGATGACCAGGTCGTGCTTGCCGATGGACTTACCTTCTACTGCAACATGAGAAGCGGCAATGGCCGCGACGTAAACCTTAAGGGTGGAGGGCGACAGCCTACGCTCCAACCCTTCCTGCAGGAAAGACAGCACGACACTGATCGGGCATATGCGGGTCTTCTCCGCGAGAAGAGCACCAGCTGACGAAGAGGTTCCACTTCAACGCATAGAGGCGTCTGGTAGATGACGCCCTAGCGGAAGTGATGGTTGCCGCCACCGCAGGTGGCAGCGAACTCAACCCTGCCTCGTCCCGTCCAGGAGCCACACGTGCAGCCTCCAGAGATCGGGACGAGGGTGCCATAGAGTGCCCCGTCTCTGAGTGAGTAAGTCTTGTCTCAGAGGAATAGGCCAAGGAGGTGCTGTCGCGAGGAGCATGAGTTCGGAGAACCACGTCTTGGTGGGCCAATAAGGGGCTACCAGCAAGACCTGCTCCTCGTCCTCCTTGATCTTGCACAACACCCGTGCAAGGAGGCTCACTGGGGAAACGCATATTTGCGTGGGCCCCGCGGCCAGCTGTGCGCCAGTGCATCTGTGCCGAGCGTGCCCTCGGACAGGGAATAAAACTGGGCGCAGTGGGATGAGTCCCGGGAGGCGAACAGGTCTATCTGTGCCTCCCCGAACTGGTCCCAGATGAGCTGGACTGTCTGGGGATGGAGTCTCCATTCGCCGGAGATAGGGCGGACCCGTGACAGCTCGTCGGCTGCCAGGTTCCGATCTCCTGGAATGTACACAGCACGAAGGGACCTCAGGTGCTTCTGACTCCATAGCAGGAGGTGGCGGGCGAGCTGCGAAATCCGACGTGAGCGTAGACCACCTTGGTGGTTGATGTACGATGTGCCAGCAGCTCGAGGCAATTGATGTGCATGAGGCGCTGGGGTCCTGTCCAGGAACCCGCGGCTGCATGCCCATTGCACATGGCACCCCAACCCGTGGTAGACGTATCTGTGGAGACAACAAGATGCCTGGAAACTCGCTGAAGCGGAACCCCAGTCCGTAAGAAGCTGAGGTTCGACCACGGGAAGAAGGTTCGGCGGCACGCTGGAGTCACTGGAACTCGGAGCGAGCCGCGATGCCATGCCCACCTCGGGACTCGATCGCGAAGCCACAGCTGAAGCGGTCTCATATGAAGCAATCCGAGCGGCGTAGCTGCGGCTGCGGATGCCATATGCCCCAGGAGCCTCTGAAAAGTTTCAGTGGGACCGCACTCTTGCCCTCGAACTGTCGAAGACAAGTCAGCAGTGAGTGTGCGCGCTCGCTCGTAAGCTGCGCGGACATGGCGACCGAGTCCTTCAGGTCGATCGCTGCAAACCAATCCTGTGGCCGGACGCATTCGAAAATGCGTTTGGCCGTGAGCATCTTGAACGGCATCCGATGAAGAGTGCGGTTCAAGAGCGCGTAGATCCAGGATCGGTCTTCTTGGGGACGATGAAGTAGGGGCTGTAGAAGCCGGACCTCATCTCGGCTGGAGGGACCGTCTCGATTGCACCCTTCGCCAGCAGGGTCGCATCTCCGCTCTCATGACCGGGGCGTTGCCACCGACCAAGGTCGAGCGAACTCCCCTGAAACGGGGAGAGACCGTGCGAACTGAATCGCATAGCCGAATCTGATCGTTCTGATGACCCAGCGGGACAGCCGGGGAGCTCTAACCAGGCTCCCAGGAACTGATCCAGCGGGGTCATGCGAATCACAGATGTCCCCCGGAGGGGCAGCGAGGCAGAGCGACAGGCATGCGCACAGGGGTTACCCCGAGCGGGTGCGTAGTCGAGCTCTGCTCCTCGACAGTCGAGACCAGGGAAGGACCAGCGTTCCACGGGGGTCTGTTCTGTCGAGGGTCTGGCCGATAGAGGGGGATGGGAGCTGCGTGGTCCGCAGGCAATGCAGAATCTCGCTGGGTACCGCCGTCACACCAACGCTGGAGAGGACGCTCGTCTCGAAGAGGCTTAGACAGTGATAAATGGCTTGTGGAGTGAAGAATGCTCTTGGCTCCGAAGCGAAAACATACTGTGGTTGCATTTACTTCCTCCTTTTATACCCATGGTGGGGCGGAGTACGCTATGCAAATTCCGCAGCCCCAAGGCATTCGCATGCCATTGGCTCGTTGTTAAATACTCGAAGAGGATTGGCTTTCTATGCGAAACCCCATCTCCGTTACTTCTGACGTAACTCGAAGTGACTACGAAAGGGAACCATCACTATATGTCTGAATAATAAGATGTATGAATGTACTTTTAAATAGTTTATTAATCATTTACTTACACACTCTAAGTAATCTTACGAACCACTGACAACTCTCAAATAACTGGTTCATAAAAAATGCAATTCTTCATTTAGAAATGATAAATTGATCATTAATAAAGGATGAAAATACAATTATTAAACAAATTATAGATATGCTTTTAAATCAAGAAGAAAGCATTTATAGCTGTATTTATAAACTGCTTATTAATGTCTATTAATGCTTTATGAATGATGAATTAATGGTTTACTCATACTTAACTAATGATTATTAGCGTGTAGTTATTATAAAGTGTTACCGTTACAATTGAATATGGTTATATGTTGTTGATGATACCATAAACTAAAGAAAGGGGATGTAGAGCATTCACCCAATGCTCGCTTGTAGATGAATGTGCCTCTATTGCCACCGTACTGGTTATTATACAGCGCATGCGCTGGAGGTGATAAGGGGAAGTTCGAGACGAGGCTATGTTTATGTTACTGTTAACTGAGAGCTGTACAAGCAAGCTAATAAACTGAGTTCGGTTTATAAAGTATTCCGTCTGAATAGTCATTTTACAATCGCTACACATTTCTTAATACTTAGCTCAATTTTTCAAAACTCTTCTTCCCACGTTCTTGAACCAACTTTAAGCTTAACACAGCGGTTAATTTCACATTCAAGATGCTCTAAAACTGCCAAAATAATAATAAAAAAAGGCTTCAAATCAAGTCGTTCTTCCATAACACTGGCAAATGCTGTGACCCAACAAACACACTTTATCATTCATAACTCAACCTAAAAACCCTTTAAACATGATGTATGGAAAAGATGGATGGATACAGTACTATGAAGGTCCTCTTTCTCTCTTCTTTCCTTGTGTGTTTTCCTTGAACCATGTTCATGCATGTGAAACAAACATTTTGTCAATAATAATAATTATTTTATTTAATTCTAAATATTCTTCTTATAGTTTATATTTCAATATAATTAAAAAATGTGCAAAGTTTGCCATCATTCTGATTTGAAAGAGCTTTATTAACATTCAAAGAATGTGCTGAAAATAGTGTTTTGCAGATGGTGAAGTATGAATGACAAAAGTGTTCATGAGTTTGAGAAATGTGGTCATTGAATGCATTTTGGTCACAGCTTGGTCTGCATATAGACTTTTGGTCAATCATTACTGAAAAAAAGAAGAAGAAAAAAAGCTGTTACTGACTAAAAATAGTTGTGGTGTGGGAAATCAAACCTGAGAAACTTTCAGTTTCTCTTCTTTCTTTCTTTTTTTCCGAATGCTCACACGCATCCTGAAGTCACAAACTCTTCACAAATAAAATCTTTTTAAAAATTATTTTGTATATAAATAGATTTATTTTGTATAAAATAGTATATATTTATACATAATATGCATAAATATATACTATTTATTAAAAACGCTTGATAAAGAATTTTATATATATATATACTGTATATATGAAGAAGTTCAGATGCAAAAGCCTCTAAATGCCATTTGAAATTTTCTTCTAAAATGACCATTTTTATCAAGCTTGTATATTTAAGTTCAGTAATTTCACTTAAATGTCAATTAATAGGTAATCTTCGTTGCCATTTAAGTGAAATTACTTTAAAAACTTAAAAAAAAAAACTTAAATATACAAGCTTGATAAAAATGGTCATTTTAGAAGAAAATTTCAAATGGCACTTAGAGGCTTTTGCATCTGAACTCTTCATATATAATTGTTATTTTAAATTACTTACTAAAGTAATACTGGACTTAGAGGTCAGCAGAATTTTCACAAATTTGCAGCATCATTACTCCAGTCTTCAGTGTCACATGATCCGTCAGAAATCGTTCTAACAATATGATGATCTGATGATCAGGATTTTTTGATCAAGAGTAAGTTTAAAAGAACAGTTTCTATTTGAAATGGAAAATTTCTTTACTTTCACTTTTGATCAATTTAATGCAACCATACTGCATAAAAGTATGAATTTATTTCCCAACATTTTTTTAAAAATACATTCTCACTGACCACAAGCTTTTAAATGGTAGTGTATAATGCTACAAATGTTTATATTTTAGATCTGAAGGATCATGTGATGAAGACTGGAGAAACGATGGTTCTATACAAATTCTGAATGGAAATTAGAAAGCACACAACGATCGCTCCCTTTACTGAAAAACTGTTATCCATCTCCGTCGAAATCTCTAGCACTCCCGTAGAACCAGGACTATTAATAATGAAAAAAAAGTAACTTAAGCCTAAATGTTTCCAATTTCCGCAAGGAATACAGAAGCCCCGATATGGTGTGGTAAGATATAAAGTAGAAAGATATAAAGATATAAAGAGAGACAATTACCCCTCAAAAAAGTCGGTAAGAAGCTTTCTCTTCCCGTACTCGAGTGGAGGTTTATCTTTCTCCATTTTTAAAAGTTAAAATTAGCTTCAACGGAGCGGCGCCAATCAAACAGTCAACGATGTCAATCAGTCAGTCAACGATGTCATGCGCACAACACTCTTTAGATGTGGGGCGGGCGTTTACATTTTAAAGCAACATGGCAACTAGCCAACTTAAAAAAAATTTATTGTAAATAATCAATTCACGAAATTTACCGTATCCATTGCATGCATTTAATCAGATTTGTTATTATTTTGTCATTATCTTCATTACTGCAATAATTTCCCCCCCCCCTTATCTTTTCATGGGTTTTTAATGCACCACAACAAAGAATAGAAAAAAAAAAAAAAAGGGATTATGTATGGAAAATCTCACAAACACCAGGGCAGGCAAGACAGGAGGTGAGAAGTGGTTTCAGCGGGATAACATCTCTATCCCAAAATGAGACACTCTCGCACTGTACTCCCTCTTTTAATGCACTTTAGACGCTGAAATTAACACACACACACACAAAAAAAAAAAATAATAAATAAATAAATAAATAAACAAACAATAATAATAATATAATAATAATTAGGAGAAGATATGGACTGAAGAGACGTGGGGGGAATGTTATCTTTTCATATATCATCTTATTTTTATCTTATTATATCATCTTACATTCTATGCAGGGTTGACAATGGCAATTAGGAGATGGGATGAAAAAATAAATAGACATACAATATTGGCAATATGGTGGTAGTGGGGAGTAGGGGCGGTGAGGGTAATGATAATGGTAATAAATAATAAATGGTTACTTTGGTTACGCATACACACACACACACACACACACACACACACACACACACACACTTCGATCAAACACTTAAACCACTTTTTTGATCTTGTGTCACTTCTGGAATTATGGAATTACAAGATTGCTCACTATTGCACTATGTTTGTTTGTATGTATGTCTAAATGTTTAATAAAAAAAAAAAAAAAAAATACACCACCACCAAAAAAAAAAAAAAAAAAAAAGATTTGTTATTATTATTTTTTACTAAAATAAAATATCTGAGGGACCCCCCTGATTCTATTTTTTACTTCTTATGGGGGGTCCCTAATAACTTATGGGGGTCCCGGATCCCCCCAGCCCCTCCTCAATTCAAGCACTTGTAAAACTTCCGAAATCTCTTTGTAAACAATGAGTGACGTACACACGCAGCCGATCACTTTTGGCGCATGCACAGACCGAAGCGCCCGTGCCGTCAGATCAGTTGTACATGGCTGTGTACAAGACGTAAAAACAATATAAATACTGTTCGTTTTCTCACACAAACTGCTCGTTTTCGTGTCTTAGGCCATCAATGTGTACTTACATTTACGAGTCATTAAATCATGTTTAATTTGGACTTCTCTGTGCATGCTCTTTGAGGTGGACCCCATAAATCTCCATTATATTACTGATAGACAACAGTGGTTTGACCGAAAAATATCAAAATTGAAAATACTGTGGAAACAAAGACACCTGCATCTTGGATGTCCTTGAGGTTAGCTAAAACATTTCAAAAAATAATTTCAAAGTGAGCTATCTCTTTAAAGGGAATGTCACTCTTTATAAATATCTGTGTCATTTTTTTCTGGTGAAAGGAAACAATATAAAAGCAACTCATATTGGTTTTCTCTAGTCAGTTGCTATAGTAAACTGGTTTAGCTGGTCTCTCTAACCCAAACCCCACTAATGGCGCTTTTCCATTAACCAGTACCAGCTCCGACTCCGACTAACTTTTCGCTCCGTTTTCCATTGCAGACAGTACAACTTTTACACAGTGGAAAACCAAACAAGTTCGAGTCCGAGCTGGTACTGTGTAGTGGAAAAGCGCCATAAAACCACTTAAACTGTTTGGGCAGACTGTGAGACCAGCTCAGGGTGCTCTTCTTAAAATTGTTGTTTTCTCTTTTTTCTTTCAGCAACTCAAAGTGCAGCAGTAAACTTCGGCCATGGAGGACAACTACACATATTCCATCAATTACAACTATTACGATTACTATAACAGACTTACTTATCCACAATCTGATTATTTTTTGGAAATCAGACTGTCCATCTTCTTCATCGCTGCTCTGTGTGTGGGGGTGCCGTGTCTGATTTGGGCTTTTTATTTTGTGCATCTTCAGAGAAAGACTAAAAGCCGGATCTCAGCCTTCATCATCCTCCTCCTCCTCTGTGACCTGTTGCAACTGCTCCTGTATATATATATAGTGTCAAAACTTCTTTATTTCAGTTTTTACCATGACTTTGACTCAGCTATTATAAAGCTTGGATATTTTTGTCTGAAAGTCTGTGGTGTTCACCTGCAACAGCTGGTGGCTCTGGAGGGGGTTCTGACACTGAAATATCCACTGATCTCTGCTCATATTTTCTCAACCCCATGTTACATCATAATCTCCATCATTATACTTATTTTTCCTGTAATGTGTGCGTTATTGTTGGTTTTCGATGGCCCTAGTAGTCATGGTTTTTATCTTGGACTTGGCTCAATTCTGTCACCTGTGTTTTTATTGGTTGTCACAGGAATAATCACATGCAAAGCCCCGCCCACAGCTGCCAGAACACCTGACAGTGACAACAGACCAGGCGCATCGTTGTTTCTTGTTACCATGGTTACCTTAGTTGTTCTCTATTTACCATGTGTGTTGCTTCACTGTGTGCAAATGCACATCAAAAGCGTGACAGTCTCTTGGTTAATGATGTTTCACTGCTTGTTGAGTTTGACAGTGATTTCAGAGCCTCTTCAGTGTGTGCTGGTCTGTAGAGAGAATCTCAGGGCTCAGACTAAACAAACACACATAGAGCTCAATACTGAACAGACATCAGTCTGAAATGAATATCCAGATGAGGCTTATTTCAATAACAAAAATTGTTTAAACGTTATTTTGATGGTTCCCTTCTGTTAACTAAAAGTAATGTTGAACCTACATGTCTACCAACTCTTATTACAGTTCTGTCAGGTCCATTAAGTCAAGAACACACAGAAAAAATATATTTTAATTTTTTTATTTAGAAATTATTAAATGGATTGCAAACAGTTGATGTTCCTGGATTGAAATTTGGCAGTATGGCTCTGTTCAGGAAGTCCTCTGATCTTTCATGAGCACCATGAAATAGCAGGGAGTCAGAGGACAGCAGCAGCAGCTATAGGGAACGCTCACACAGTTTAGGACTGTGAGAACTAAAATATCCCCCGTGAACAGAGCGGCAACATGACATAACAAATGCCACGTTATGCCTGACGAGGAGCTGGGGAGGTGGCGGGCAAGCAAGCATGTATTGAGCAAGCTGAATGAGCTTTAAATGGGGTGCCTTGTTTGAGCTTTGGCCATTGAGCAGCAAGGGGAGTTACCCAGCTAATGCAGCTGTTATTAGCAAATGGCATAAGCAGCGTCTTGACTACCTTGGCCTGCCAGAACTGATGCTGACGCTCAATTTATTAGTGTTAGTAGAGTATCAGTGGTATTGTTAGGGTTAGAATAAGTTGACATGTAGTTACAAAGTTAAAGTCAGTAGGACGTCCAAAAGGAACCATCAATATTGTCAAGAAATATAATCACAAATGCTTAATTAATGTGCTAAAGTTAGCAAAATGGCTTATGACACCTTTACACAAACACACAATTTTTTCTTGTGCTAAAGTTAGCAAAATGGCTTAAAATGGCTAATGACACATTTACACACACTCACACACACACACACACACACACACACACACACACACACACACACACACACACACACACACACACACACACACACACACACACACACACACACACACACACACACAAAGAAACAGTTATCTGAACAATGTGATTCTTGTAAGCTTTCATTAATTCCTAATTTGACAATTATTATGTTTTCACTTGAACTAATGTACTGTATAGTCTGTGAGTATTCTAATAAAAATGGTGGTGTTGGATAATGTCTATAACACTTATGACCTATTTTTTCTAGGTCACAAATCTCTTCTGAATTATTTTGATAGGAAGCTGGTTCAGACAGAGATACGACAGACACCCGCTCCGAATGTTCAGCCCATACAGACTACTCACGTATATACAATTGGACTTACCTGTCACTTAGCACTTCTTAAATCTTCACACAGTAAGCAGAACAGTAGTCTATGGCTTTGTGCTCACAAAGTTTATTATTTGTCATTATTTCATTATTTAAAAGTAAATGAAAAATAAAGTTTATTATATTTCATTATTCACAAAGTCATTATTTTTTTGCGGTTCTTTATGCACGCAGATCATTTTGACAACGGTGTCGCCTGTACACGAAAATGAAAGGAAAAACGTTTCTGTTTGCATAGTTGTTATGTAAATGTGCCCTTAGCTACTGTATAGTCTCGTATTGGCCCGATTAAACAAGTTCACCATAAAACAAAGAAAAACAATTTATTAAAATATAACAATATTATGAAAGATACTTAGATGATTTTTGTTTATTCCATTTAATATATTACACTTTTAATAAAACATTTGCAACATGTCTGTAAAATGTGTTTTTATGGAGTTTTTGTTGCATTTACACTCCAGCAGGTGTGACCAGTGTTTGGGATTTTGAGTGCTTTGAATCCATTATACTAGTTGCCTGCTAAATGATTCACTGTTTCAAAGTTTCAAACGGATTTTTTTCTCCCATAAGTTACTTGTGTAGTGTCTGGACCAATCAGACACACACAAATTAATTATTTTATTTAATGAAGAATCCAACAAACTCTCCCTCAACAAAATTCTATGAAACTTCCCCCACAAATGAAGCCTACCCACTGGCAGAACCTGGTGTCCTGTTACAGGATACATTAAGACTGATAACAAGCTTTACGACCCAACGGAATTTCCAGAGAGTTGTGACACTCTCTTAATTCTTGCTGAGAAGAAGAAATGAACCCGTATAATCCTATATATTCTATATATACACTCACCGGCCACTTTATTCAGGTACCCCATGCTAGTAACGGGTTGGACCCCCTTTTGCCTTCAGAACTGCCTCAATTCTTCGTGGCATAGATTCAACAAGGTGCTGGAAGCATTCCTCAGGGAGTTTGGTCCATATTGACATGATGGCATCACACAGTTGCTGCAGATTTGTCGGCTGCACATCCATGATGCGAATCTCCCGTTCCACCACATCCCAAAGATGCTCTATTGGATTGAGATCTGGTGACTGTGGAGGCCATTTGAGTACAGCGAACTCATTGTCATGTTCAAGAAACCAGTCTGAGATGATTCCAGCTTTATGACATGGCGCATTATCCTGCTGAAAGTAGCCATCAGAAGTTGGGTACATTGTGGTCATAAAGGGATGGACATGGTCAGCAACAATACTCAGGTAGGCTGTGGCGTTGCAACGATGCTCAATTGGTACCAAGGGGCCCAAAGAGTGCCAAGAAAATATTCCCCACACCATGACACCACCACCACCACCAGCCTGAACCGTTGATACAAGGCAGGATGGATCCATGCTTTCATGTTGTAGACGCCAAATTCTGACCCTTCCATCCGAATGTCGCAGCAGAAATCGAGACTCATCAGACCAGGCAACGTTTTTCCAATCTTCTATTGTCCAATTTCGATGAGCTTGTGCAAATTGTAGCCTCAGTTTCCTGTTCTTAGCTGAAAGGAGTGGCACCCGGTGTGGTCTTCTGCTGCTGTATCCCATCTGCCTCAAAGTTCGACGTACTGTGCGTTCAGAGATGCTCTTCTGCCCACCTTGGTTGTAACGGGTGGTTATTTGAGTCACTGTTGCCCTTCTATCAGCTCGAACCAGTCTGGCCATTCTCCTCTGACCTCTGGCATCAACAAGGCATTTCCGCCCACAGAACTGCTGCTCACTGGATGTTTTTTCTTTTTCGGACCATTCTCTGTAAACCCAGAGCACAACGCACAACCATGATTTTCATGGTTTTCAAAATCACAGTAGATTAGCAGTTTCTGAAATAGTCAGACCAGCCCTTCTGGCACCAACAATCATGCCACGTTCAAAGTCACTCAAATCACCTTTCTTCCCCATACTGATGCTCGGTTTGAACTGCAGGAGATTGTCTTGACCATATCTACATGCCTAAATGCACTGAGTTGCCGCCATGTGATTGGCTGCTTAGAAATTAAGTGTTAACGAGCAGTTGGACAGGTGTACCTAATAAAGTGGCCGGTGAGTGTTAATACATGTCTTAACATGTATCTTAGGGTGTGTTCACACCTGCCTTGTTTGGTTCAACTGAATCAAACTCTAGTTCATTTCCCCCTTGGCACGGACCTTTTGGGCAGGTGTGAATACAGCAATCAAACTCGAGGTGTGGACCAAACAACCGAACCGAGACCCAGCTGAAGAGGTGGTCTCGGTACGGTTCCAACCGAACTCTGGTACGGTTTGTTTACGGTGTGAACATGAACCAACCCAGTTGCAAGAAAGCACTGCGTCGAAAGAGAATAGAGTGCCGTCACTTTGTAGGACAACTCGGAAGCTAGCAGCGCATGGGTTCACTTCACTTACCGATTGAAAAGCTGTGCATTTTCCCCATAGACTTTTGGAAAAACGCAAAAAATAAGTTAATCCAAAATGTATCAATTTTGAAGCCTATATAAAGTTTTTTAAAAACACAAGCAGACAGAATAAAGTTAAAAACCACAAGCAGGTTATAACTGTGTGTTCTATGTCAAAGATCAAAACATGAAAATATTTAGAGGCTTTGCTCGCCATAGACCTTATTTAAGGCGATTTAGCAAAATCCTATTCAAAAATCCCATAGACTTTAGAGCGAGGGAACCGGGAGTGCTAAAATGCTAACTCACTTCTGCGTTTTGGCCTACAGAGTGATGTCATAACTTCGGCACTCTGTATTCTGGCGGGCTGTCTAGCACCACGATAGCGCGACGGAATCTTTTATAAATGTAAGGATAGTTACAATACAAGTACGATGCTGCGTTAATTTACGTTAAACTGGACAAACTTAATCGCAAGTGTTAACATTAACAGCACTTGTTAGCAGTGTATACAATAAGAATCTCATTATTTGAATGTGTGAACATAGCCCCTCTCTATGAATGAAAACTTTATACCTTATCCCGTCTTCTGCGCAGTGCCACTTGTAATGCAAAGTTGGGATGTTGCCCAGGGATAAAAAAAAAAGCAACTACAACTATCGGACTTTCCCTGGTGTTAATACACCCTAATTTTCCATCTCATAATTTTCCTTTTATGTAGTTAGGCCTAAAACTTAGTCTCATTATTTGATACATCAAGTGTCCTTATACCTTTTTAAGAAGCATATGTTAGAACTAAACTGAAGGTTTGCTCAGGCTGTTAATATGCTGAACATCAAACAATGCTATAACTTCTTGCTTTCCTGTACTCTGCTTAAGCTCTCTTTCCCTTGGTAAACTGCGTGCATGTTTGTATGTGTATGTTAGAGTAGTTTAAATGTTTAGTCTAGTTAATAAAGTCGTTTATATCACACTTAAGGTTGTACGTGTTCTCAAGCTCATATCTGGAGTCACTAATCATAGATCTTGTCTACTTGCTCTTAACAGTACTTAAGACATTTCCCATGCCCTGGAAATGTACATTTTTGTTAATCAATTAATAACCAATATAGGCCTTTTTTACGGAAGTTAGAAAGCATATCCGGTTCAGCGTTTGTTGTGTAAAGCCACTTCCGGTGAAATGGAGTCAGGCGCACTGTTCACAACCGTTGACAACTTCCCTGAAGAAAACAGTCAATGACATCAGCGGATGTTTTTCGTCATCTCTGAACTTAATTCAATCGCTCCACACTCAAAACTCAACAAAGGATTCAAGTTCTTCAACAAAAATTACATCTTTAATTAAGGTAAGGAACGAACCATACATTAGCATGCTTTTGCTAACGTGATATTTCTATAAATACCTAAATAACATTGCCAAGTCAAGTCATCTTCATTATAGCGCTTTTAACAATGTAGATTGTTCCAAAGCAGCTTTACAGTGATACAATAGTTTAAAATAACAGAGATTTTTTTGTGTTTATAGCAGTTCTTAAATAAAGTTATTTTCCAGCTCAAGTTATAGTAGACTGAAGAGTATTTTAAACAAATAAAAATAGTCATAAAATGTGTCTTAATAATCTTTAAAGGAGTAGTTCACTTTTGAAAAAACTTTTGCTGATAATTTACTCACCCCATGTCATCCAAGATGTCCATGTCTTTCTTTCTTCAGTTGAAAGTAAGGTTTTTGATGAAAACATTCCAGGATTTTTCTCCATATAATGCACTTCAATGGGAACCAAATGGTTCAAAGTCCAAAAGACACTTTCAGTACAAACTGCAAACTGTTCAAAGGGCTTTAAACAGATTCCAGACAATGAATAAGGGTCTTATATAGCGAAACGATTACTCATTTAATAAATAAATAACAAAGTTTAAGTTTGATTAGCTCAAATGCTCGCCTTGCTCTGTTCTGTGATGCACGTTCTTGACTCTCCTGTTCGAACTTGTTCATCAAAATGAACAAATCTTTTTCCAAGTCAATTCGTTCGTTTCGTTCGTTGAATGAACCAAATGACTCGGAAAAGGATTTGTTCATTTTGATAAATCAGTTTGAACAGGAAGAGTCATGAACGCGCATCACAGAACAGAGCAAGGCGAGCATTTGAGCTTATAAAACTCAAACTTTGTTATTATTTATTTTTTATCTTTTTTAATGAGCGATCGTTTCGCTTGATAAGACCATTATTCATTGTCTGGAATCATTTAAAGCCCAGTGAACAGTTTGCAGTTTTTTTACTGAAAGTGTCTTTGGGAACAGTTTGGTTCCCAGTGAAGTCCATTATATGGAGAAAATGCTGGAATGTTTTCAACAAAAACCTTAATTTCTTTTCAACTGAAGAAAGAAAGACGTGAAATATCTTGGATGACATGGGGGTGAATAAATTATCGAGTTCAAAGGGTATAGCACGCACATCCAAAACAATAAAACTGGGTGCTGGACAATCAGATAGTGAAAAAAGTAAACAATAAGTCCTCATGTCTGATGAAGGGCTTGTGCCCGAAACGTTACATGTGGTGAGCAACCATTAAATTTTCTGAGGTGAATAAATTATCAGCAAAAGTTTTTTTTTAAGTGAAATACTCCTTTAATGTGATTGTTCATTCTTGTCATGCAATATTCAGTGTCGACTGTGGGAGACAGAGAGATTATCGTGAGGTGTGTTATAGTTCGATGAGGAAGCGTGAGGAGCCACATTCTCTGCAGGTTTGATAATAAATGAACGTTTGTTTGACAGACTGGGTTTAGCCAGGATTAGGCTTTAGTTCAATTAGGACCTTTAAGAAGCTTTTCTTCATTAATTAATAGCCTATGCCTTAGCAAAGAAAAACCTTATTGGTGTGCATCTTGAGACAAAACATTGACACTAGCCTATTTTAAGATAAGCTTTCAGTTAAAACAGCTCAAACATGCATTTTAGTCTGAGACTGATTTTTATGTCTTGTCTGTGAAACTTGTTATGATAAGGTTCAGAATTTCTACACCTAACATGACATCACCCCTCCTTGCACTTTTCAAAAGTGATGTAGTTCTGTAATGAAACTATAAAGCTTACAGTGAAAGGGGAAGTTTTTATTTTCTTACTGCGGTTGCAGTTTTCTATTGAGGGGGTTTCTCTTTTTTTTTTTTTAAATGTCATGATGTTCTCATGAATATTCTAAAGTCTAGTATTAAACTTACTATATTAAAATATACTGATATTGGATTTTGTCTTTTACTTTAGATCACATTGAATGTCGACGCAGTGCCTGTTGAGTTCACTAGCTCGTCATGCTCGTGTACTGCAGGTAAAGCTTTATGCAATCATCTGGTTACCATGCTTTTTCAAACTGCGCACTTTTCGGTTTCGGTTTCAGGGGTTTTTTGCAGAGACTGCAGATCAGTTGGTGGTTAGAAAGCCAAGGACGTCTTCCTGAGGTGTATGTAAATCTACACTATACAGAGCATACACAGGTAACAAAGAAACTCTTCATTCAATAAATATGTATTATACATTACATAAGACATAATCAACCTGTGCATGAAACTATTTTAATGTACAACATGGAGGTTTACACTAATTATAGTATTTATTTTAATTATCGAGAGAGAGCTTTTCAGTAATTCAATTTGGTGTGATAGAGATAAAAATCTCCTGATCTCTGTTTCTGTGAAAGAAGCACATTAATATAAAATGATGATTAAACTGACTGGAACTACCTGTGGATTAAACTGTTTTACTGCAAATTTCCAGCCAATAAGAATCGAGTATTCAGACACATCATGGTATAACAGCGCATAACAAATGTAATACCCATGTGATGAAGTTTCCTAAATGTATAATTTGTTTTAGGTCACCTCCCTGACCCAGCAGTATTGGCTATTGGAGAAGCTATCAAAGGACTCACTCCCCAACCTCTGATTTCCTGCGTCCTTACTGATTTATCAGAACTGTCTTTTGTGGACTCCAGATTTGGTCCTGTGCCTTTAGGTTCAGTGCTCTCCTACCAGTGCCCTCCTTTTGTGACCAAAAACTACACTAAACATCCAGATGTTCCCGAGTACCCTAAACTCCCTATTAACGGTTCTAAAAACACTGAAGACACACAACAGTTCAAAGAGTGTGGAGGTACAGTGTCATGATAGCTCAGATGAGAGAGAATCTGGATCATTACTACTTTGGTGCTTACATAGATGAATATCTTAAGGGGGTGTCTAATAGGCCTATTTGCACTGTATACTACTAACCCTGTAAAAAATAAAGATAGTCTGGAATTTTTTGTAAATAATTTTTATTTAGAATGTGATTGTTCTGAGGATTTCAAGATTTTATATTTGTATAAATGTATGTTTTAACACAATAAATGTTTTATGAAACTACAGGTGTTACTTTATTTCAAAAAGCTGATACTAATCATCAATTAAACTATACAATGTGAAAAAAATATAATACAAGAGGTGTAACATTAAGATATTTTATTACATAAGCCACTCTTCATGTGATAGTTCACTTTAAAATGAGTGAACTATCACATGAACTATCTAGAAAAGTCAGTAACACTTTATTTTACGACCCGCAAACAACTGTGTAAGTACACTGAAATTACGGTGTACGTTTCTGTAATTATAGTGTACTTCCGTGTAGGTGTAAGGGAACAATATGTTAAGTTTGGGGTAATAAAGGGGTAACAAGCAGATATACAACCTGCAAATAACTTTGTAAGGACACTGAATTTACGGTGTACGTTTCTGTAATTTTAGTGTACTTCCGTGTAGGTATAAGGGTACAATATGTTAGGCTAAGTTTGGGGTAATAAAGGGGTAAAAAACAACAGGTACCTGTTCTGTTAAAGGTTCTGTAAGCGATCCTGGGTGTTGACATTCGGAATATTTTCAAACAAATCGGAGGCTAGCTAGAACCCTCCCTCCTCCGCATCTCATCTCCTCCCCCTCCCTTCCGTGCTCGAAATAATTGTGAATGTGAATTGTGTGGGTTTGGCGAACATAAGCGTCAATTTAGCAGAAAAAAAAAATAATTTAACGTTACCCACCTGTCCAGCAAAAACAGAGCAACCTGAATGTCGGACTGGAAGCCCTTCTGCCGCCGGAGTTCTCGCCATCGTTCAAAAGCTTTACCGATGTAAATTCGGAACTTCGCACGTTCTTTATCCGATTCCTTCTTCTTTTTAATTTGTTCATCAGAACGTCGTCTCTTTGGTTGTGTGTCGGCCATTTTTCAAACTTCCCTGATGCTTCTCTGAGTTCTCTCTCCTTCACACACACACCTCATGTGCACGCGCACTAACCCCCCAGACCCACCCTCAAATACTTCTCGCCAGTGATTGGCTGGAACACTGTTTGTTAGGTTTCGTGGTCCGGGTGAGACATGATTGTTTTTGTTGCCGTTTGTGGAGCCTGTGGTGTCTACAGAGACCGCGTTTTTTACAGTGTGTTTAGGGGACAGGCAGCTAGCCGATAGGAGACGTTTGCTGTATGTGACAAAAAATGTTTTGGCCCCACATGACTTAGAGAACCTTTAATACATTCCAGGCAAAAAGTGTGCATCTGTTGTTTATAAAACATATCACATTTCTGGCAAAATATGTTCTTGTGCAATGTTACAGGGTAATTTTGACATCTGTGGGTTAAAAATTAAACACAAACGCACAAACCCACACACACATATATATACTATAATAAAAAAATAATTTATTGGCTTTTCTTACTAGATTACTTAATGTGAAGCCAAATAATTTGTTTTCCCATTGAATTGCAATGACACTTAAATGTCAGGGCAAATATACTGTGTAATTAAAACGTTTTTTTTTTGTTTTTTTTTGATAACAGTACCTTTCTCTGTAATTAATACAGTGCAAATAGTGTTGTTTCGTATTGCTACATAGTAAGTAGCATTTGTTACCCCCTTGTTCTGTGTAGTTACAGGGTAAGAGTAACTCCTGCGGGCTGTAAATTAAAGTTGTGCTTGTTACCCAATTATTTCACAAAACTTAACATATTGTTCCCTTATACCTACACGGAAGTACACTATAATTACAGAAACATACACCTTAATTTCAGTGTACTTACACAGTTGTTTGCGGGTCGTAAAATAAAGTGTTACCGAAAAGTCTAGTTTTGTTTCTATTGTTTCAGTTCAGGGAAGAGTTCAAAAAATGATTGGTCGATATTATGCATGAGGAATACATTTTGGTAAGTTGTAGCATACTATATCTTTCAACAGTGTTCGTGTTTTTTTACCATTAGCTAGTAGAGATGATCGGTTCACGTGCGTGAGAGATCTGTCGTGTAACATTTACAAGCGCCTAATTGGTATTTATTTATTGTTTGAATTGCGTAATAAAAGTGACAGAATCTGAGAGCTGAGATTTTTTTGTATATCATAATTAACCTGCTCTGTCTCAGTCTGTCGGTTTCTGTGTCCTTTTCTGAGCATGACAAAATTGATGTGTGGCGTAAGAGCATGTGAAAAGTGTCAATTGCTAACGCCAGACCCAATTGACTCGTTGGCTAAACCACGCCTTCAAACGCGATGAGCCAATCACAGTGCGCAGCTAACCTCAATACATTAAAATGGTCAAACGTTGTGCATGGGGTACATGCAACTCTGACACTAGGTTCCTGAGAAGCTGGGCGACGGTGTGTATTTTTTTACCCTTTCCCAAGCCACTTCTTAACCGAGATAAGTGTCTGCTCTGCTCGTTATGGGGTAGCTAGACCACAACACCAACTAAACGCGGATAAATTAAACAAGGATGTCTACATCTGATCTAAGTTAAGTCAACGTTAACGTTTTTTAAATTTGGTGCCCTCTTGACCGAGAAAAGACAGAAAATAACCAAGGGGCGCATTTGTATTAAAGACATACAGGTCCCACAATGCACAGCTCCGCAAGCCACACCCTCAAGAATGTCAAGAAAACATTAACGTTAGTTTCTAGCTGTGATGTACATCATGTCAATTAGCTTCATTAACGTATATCATGTTTACACTGTGCCTGTACATTTTAGCCTGGACCGCAAGCTTTTCATTCGACCTTCTCAACAATAAAATTATTAATATAACCTCCAATGCATAGTTAATGCCCTTTAGGTGACTTCAAGATGATATATAATTTTTTGTCTCCAAAAATCACCATTTGCCTCCTGTGAAATGTCTCCTACTTTGACAGCTGCCATAGCGCCCGTGCCGTGTTTGTCTGAGTGAGTGGAGTGGACGTGGCTTAGCCATAGGTCAATTCACGTTAAGACTTGGGTCTGGGAACCACATGTTTATTTTCTCATATTTGATGCGTGGTTTACGATGCCCGCGCCGTTCATTGGGTGCTAAGAATGTCTATCAAATGCGCCTGTACGTAGCTCATAGCCAATCGTTTCAATTAGAAAAACACAAGTATTAAGTACAGTTTAACATAGATGTTGAAGTTATTTGCATTGGAAATTGTTTGCGCTTGTACTTCACAAGTTTAAAAAATTTAAAATTGAATTTAATGACTAAAGTGTCAACAACTTTAATCGGGTACGTGTGCACAGCTGAAAGTTATGCTACTAAAGCGGTTGCTGTATATTGAAAAACACAACTTAGTGGCACTGTCGTCATCGTCTTACTGCTCCATCCCCGTTCTGTGATTGGTTCCCTAAATGAGGCGAAAATCTGGACTCATGGTATCCATACTGCCTTTCAGCGTGAATAAAATCGCTCTGCGGGAAGGCAGCATGGGGAAACCCAGACTATGTCTCACTGTGAATTTGTGAGAGTTGGTAGCTCTGAATGGCGCTAGCTTGGTCAACATCAGCGAATGCTGTCTGTCAAATTAATTCAAACTAACAAATAAAAATGAAATATGAACAAAACGAATACCATAAACTTCAAATAATAGCCCGGGCTTTTATTTTCCTATATCGTCGAAATGCACCGGCTTGTATTTGAGACAGGCATCTATGAGACAGCCTTTATAATTTAGTGTTGAGATGTTGTTCATTGAGTCTCTAATCTCTAAAAATCTCCAAATGCTCCACGTGAAACTGCTGATTCTTCAACCTTTTACTATCGGGTTCAATTGATTTGATTAATATGCGAAGAGGAGAGAGAGCAAGACAGCGGACACTGCGTGTTGTTTGAAGACGTGTCGAAGTGCGCGCGGCACAACTCGATTTCTGGAGCTATACTGCCCCCATCTGGAGGTATACTGCCCCCATTCATGGAATATGAAGTATGATTTGATTTTGATTTTTTTTTTGACACATGGCACCTTTAACTGTGCCTTTTACTAATTGTTATCATTTGTTGATTGCAATAAATTAAATAGACCCTCATAAATGTATCTGTGGGCTAACACTTCATATATATATATCCCCGCCCTTTCACTCGCACTCCGAAGAAAGTGATCTGTGGTTGTCTGGGAGCGGGAGAAGATGTCTGCAAAATCTTCAGTCATACAATTCGGCAACAAAAACCATAAAGAATATACTGTATTTGCAAAACAACATCCAGAAGAAAGCATACAGCTTCTTGTAAATTCTGCAGTGCTTCGCTTTCAGAGACGGTGGGGACTACGTCAAACTTTTATCATCACATAGAAAGGAAGCACAAAGAAAGGTAAGCTATGTGTAAGTGATGTTAGCAAAGCTGGCTACGTTAGCAAATCTGCCTCGATACCAAATAAAATTACTCCTCACACAAAGAGATTTTGTCAATATTAGCTAACGTTATACACAGGGCTTGACATTACCACCCGCCAACCCGCCAAATGTGGGTGGATTTCACCCGTGGCGGGTAACACAGTCACTCCCACTAGCCACTTTGGCGTTATGAAAAGATTGTAGTATTGTCAAAAGACATCTGACATAACAAACGAATTGCAATTGGAGAAGATTAAACTCGCGGACTGGCCGTCGGTCTGAGGCTGTTTTAGTCTGCGTTTAATAATCAACTTAATGTGATGATGTGGTGAGCGATCTTTTTAATAGCAGGAGAATCCAGACCACAAGCGCGTCTCCTCCTGCAGTGCCGCTGCGCGAGGGTGCGCGCGCCCAAATATGACATCCAGACTTTTGTCAAATGATCATTACACGCGACTGGTGCGCACACACATTTACACAGCGTTCAGTCAGTTCGTGAGTGTGCGTGGTCGATATAAAGAAAAAAATATCTTCGTGATTAAGGGACACGGTGTTACTAGTGCCCTTGCCACGTCATATCACAACTATCTTTCCAGAGTTAATTTTATGTTTTAATAAAATTAATCATGCCATGAGAGAAAGCAGGAGATGCGTTTGTGGGAATAATCTGGAGAATAAAGACCTGTAGGCCTATACTTGTTTCAGGTGGACATATCTCCAGTTTTCTCTGAGGAAATGCTAATGCAAAACAATCCAAAGTCCCCAAAACTGTCATATAGGCCCATATGAAGTTGTAATTCTGTTGCCTTAATTGCCTTAGTATTGAATAAAGATGGTTAAGTTTATTTCAGCTTTGAGTGTTAAATATCTGTGTTTTTATGGGAATGTGGATCTTTCAGATCAATTTGAGAAGCTCTTTTGATCATGTTTCACATTTTATTGTGTCATGTAGTGTGGGGCGCTGGTCTTGGTCTTGGTCTCGCCCTCCCTCGGTCTTGGTCTTGTCTTGGTCTCGGCCCCTAAAAGTCTTGGTCTTGTCTCGATACACTCTGGTCTTGGTCTTGTCTTGGTCTCGGGTTAGGTGGTCTTGACTACAACACTACTTAGCAGTAATGAATGCACCAGAGAAATGCACATTTCATAAGGATTACATAAGCAGAGAGCAGTCTGTAGTCTGTTTTCTTACCTTTTGAATTGTTATTTTTAAAAGTAGACATGTCTGTGGGGCAAGTAGGCTACCTTTTACGCTGAGTTTTCGGTTAATTTACAGTAAAAGAAATGGACACAGCGACCCCACTGATTTCAACCGAGAAGACTGAAGCCCGATTATTGCACTTTCTGTCTGATATCTGAGCGACTGTGCAGGCTCAAACTGACAGTCTGACAGTTCTAGTTGTTGTGCCAAGCCAAATCCGAATCACCTAATTCCTCAAAAACGTTGAAATATTTTGTCCCGTTGCTTTTATGGACTCTCTATTTATGGGCTTCTACCTTGACTTTGTGCCTCCATGTCCCCCGATTGACTCATAGAAAGTAAAAGATTGCCTGCGAGCTTCTCCTCCTGTCTATACGGTAATGTCAATATATTGTGCGACAGAAAGTCCTGTGGTTATGATGCAATCTTTAGCCTATTTTTACAATAACGGCTTCTACGGGGCTGTAACGTAAGATACAAAGTAATGAAGCATTTTACACATTGTCGTGTTTCTTTAAAAATAAATAATGGACAAATTAAGTCTTTGGACGCCTCAGATATAAAGTTATTCGCTGTCAAAGTGACGCCAAAATGAATGGGAGTCAATGGGATGCTAACAGCAGGTTCTGCTACAATGGCGGCTCCCGCTAGGCTTCAACTTCCGGCTGATGGATTACCCCCTTGGTTACAGGCACGTCTCCAGTTTCCGCCATTTTCAAATATAACAACAACTCCCCTCCCGAGGTATCGATAGGATCGTAAAGTGTCCTTTGTATGCGGACTTCAGAATCTCGCCGGAAGTAGTAGGTCATCCGGGTACTATTCACCTACTGTTTTTCGAATTCTATGATTTCGGACATACTACACAGTAAAATCAGCAGTGTAAAAATAGCAGTGTTAAATGTTATTAATTCCCAAAGTGTTGAATTAACAACCTACAGTGTTAATAAGTACTCATTTTCAGTGTAGTTATAGGGTGTTAAATTATGTAAGTTTATTTTTACACTGAAAGTGCAAAAAAAAGAAGCGCCAAAATTGTCTTGACTCCACCCTCGCAAAACGACGACATCGCCATTTTGTCTTCATGCGACTGAGAGAGACGGTAAGTGTGATTGCGTTTCTCTGTTTAAAATGAAGTAGAAAATACATTTAATGCTTACTTTTATAGTAAAAATATGAATTACAGGAACATGTTTAGACATTAACAACTGTGTGTTGTTTCAATAGATTAAGGATGCTCCTTAAAGTTAAGTTTGGAGACTTTCAGAAATATGTTAAAGTTACTGATTCGAAACTCTCGGATTTCCTGGCTGAAGGTAATGTTAATTTACACATTAAACTAAATTAGTAGTAACTGTTAGTGTGTTAACATTTTAACGGGTATATATTTTGGCTTCATTTGATTTTAGTTTGTTCACAGCCTTTATGAAATTCGGTATTCCCGCTTCCAGTCAGGGCGAGGCCAAGCTTTTTGATCGAGACTGGAACTGAAGTCGACGAGGATGTATTTGAGGAGGTTTTAAAGCAGACAAATTTGGGCGTTTTTCTGCTAAAATTGGAAAATCGTTCAAATGGTAAGTGTATGTGTTAGTTAACGTTACTTTGATAAGCCTTAAGTGTGATTGCTTTGTGTCCACGCATTGAAGACGGTTAAATTTTGGACTGAAACGCGTTTTTTGTGACGTAAGTTAAGTTATACATTTGTGTTAAGTCCCAGATATTCTTAATAGTCCGTCGTGTAATGCTAAAGTGTGAAAGAAATAATTTTGGTTTGTGGAGTTTTCATTGCAAGTTGTTTGTACTGAATTGTATGCGCTGCCATTGAGCTTTCTTTTTATAAGAATTAACGTTAGTGCTACATGATCAGTGCAAAGATTGTAAAAGCCCTAAACTAATTCCGTACGTCCATCCAATTCCCGTTATTTGAGTGCACAGTGCATGCAAGGTGATATCGATCTTTATTAATATGTCATACTGCATGTTATTTCAGGTTAAATAAACTCCTAAATATTTCCACAGTTAAAAATTTAACCGATAATGTCAGTATGTATACACATGCGTCTGTTTGCAGTATAATTAACATTAATAGATGAATACAGTACATTCATATAATATGTATTAATACACACATTATTAATTTACATTATAAATACATTTATTTATTAGATTAAAGAAATGTTTTGAGTGTTTCTGTCCTTCAAATCAATGTTGCCAATGTCATTATTGCTAAGTCATTTAATTTATCGTAATAAAAGTTAAAATACATTCTACAATTGGGCACCAATATTAGAACGATTTCAGCATATTCAAAAGTGATGATATTCACAATTGTTTTACCATTTTGACAGTCCTATTTTAAATTGCAGTGCTTTCCTGTTTTTTTTGTTGTTGTTTTTTTTCAGTATTGAAAAAAATAGTCTTAAGTGTTATTTTTAACCCATTTTTCAATAGAATTAGCACAGACCCCTTCAGTGTCACATGAGGGAAGCTCCGCTGTGACTGCAAACTATGAATCTGATGACGCAGCTATTCTGGGTGATGGAACCCCTTCAAGAAAGCAGCAGAGAGCCGAAGATGAAGCCAGAATTGTGAGTTTGTACACACATCAATCATGTCTGTTTGATAAAAAAAAATCTCATAAATTAGAATGTTTACTCGCCCTCATAATGTTCCAAACCTGTGAGACTTTCACTCATCTTTGGCACAAATGAAGATCTTTTAATGAATTCTGAGAGCTTTTCTTCCCCCCATTGACGGCTACACATCTACCACTTTCAAGCCACAGAAAGGTAGAAAAGGTATCATAAAGTAATCCATGCGACTCGAGTGGTTTCACTCTGAGTGGTTTCCCTTAAATTATAACCCGCAATTATATGAAGTAACGCGAGTGCTTAGTTAGTGCAAAATAACATTATTTACCACTTTATTCACAAAATACAGGCATGAAAACCACTCACCTTTCGGCGAAATTCGCCGTTTTGAAACCACAATAAGTGACCTACGTGAATCGTGTAGATTCGATGAGAAAATGTTTTGAGGGAGGGAGGGAGGGGGGTGTATAACATATATGAAGCCATACTAGTATAATGTGAGATAGAAATTAATATCTAAGTCATTAAATTCAAGTTCACATAAACTTTTCCCTCCACTGCGGCTGTCAGAAATTCTCCATTCAGTTCAAACAGCGCGTCGACTCCTCAATCATTCTCCGTTCAACATTCAAACAGCACAGCGCGTCGTCAGTCATCAGCATTCAAACAGCACAGTGCGTCGCGTTCGGCAACGATGAAACTCTCAGTCCAAGATGATTAAATGTTAATATTATTATACTTGATCTGTAGATAAAGCTCTATGGTTTCGCATAAATTGACTATCTTGCTGTAGTACCTCAATCATGTTTTACCTTTACCGCGTGTCTAGATCACAACACTGGAGTGCACTATCATTGTTCTTCATGCACACAGTAACTGAAATTTAAAACTGTTAAAAGAAAAGGCTATGCATCGATATGTATTTCCTTTGTGCTTAGAACTTATCCAAACGAACTCGAAGAGCTGCGCGCTGTGACTCGTGTTGCCTCAAGCGCATCATTCCGCGCTCGGGATGCGCATAAGCGCTGTGTGGTGCACTCAATTGGAGTCTTTCATAATCAAAATCATAATACTTTTGCGCAATGAAAAATTATGAATAGTATTTTTTGTTCTGTTCTGTCTATCTATCATATGTTGCTGCCTCATTAAATAGCTGTGCTATACATTTGTGCTATATATTTTTTCTTAATTTTATAGTAGACTATAAAATATTGATATTTTTTATTTTTATCTTGTTTTTCATGAATGCATTTTACAACAATACAAAAAACAATGTGTAACGTTTTACCAGATTTAGTGCTAGTTTTTTTTTCAGTAAATGTTCTGATTTTATAAAAATTATTGTTTTTCTAGACTAAATTTGACTAAGTTACCCACTAATCTAGTTTATAATATAATTTTTGTCATAGGTTATGATCATATTTTTTGTTGTTGTTTTTCTTTATAAGGAAGTTGTCTGTATTAAGTAGATTGTGTTTAACACACAAAAGAGTGATTATCAGTTCAACACACAGTTATAGAAATTCTACTTGATTTTTTTTAACTGCGTTGGTAACGGATCAGATATCGTCCTTTTTTATTTTTTTATTATTAAAATAAGGCCATAATATTTTTTACTCATGGCTGAAGTTAAGTTTCTCCAGCTCTCCCCAGGTTGGCAAAAAATGCATCTCAAAATGAATCAGATCGATGCTGTAAAATATGGAATATTTAAAATTTTCTTATGGGGGAGCATGCCCCCGAACCCCCCCTAGAGGAGTACTATCCTTCTCACCTTTTTCACCCCTGAACAGTTTTCATGCCTGCAAAATAGTAATCTTCAACACTTTGGATATTCATATTTTGTGAAGATGTTTTCGCAAACAATGCACTTGCATCACGTCAAGAATTAGGTTAAACTACTCTAGTTACATGGAGTATCTTTATGATGTCTTTAGTACCTTTTTGTTGTTTGAAAGTGGTAGTTGTGTAGCTTTCAATGGAGGGGCCGAAAACTCCCAGATTTCATTAAAAGATCTTCATCCAAGGACGAATGAAAGTCTTACAGGTTTGGAATGACATGAGGGTGAGTAATTAAAGGAGTAGTTCACTTTAAAATTAGCTAATGATTTACTTACCCTCAAGCCATCCTAGGTGTAAATGAATAATCGTGAATAACTTGTGAATGCAATCGGAGTTACACAGTTGATACTCAACCAGAATAAAATTGGGGTGTGTATTTCCTGCCTTTTACCGCAAGAGGTAGCCTGGATGCCAGCTGAACTTAGCCCGGCTACAACATTTTTAAGTTGGGAAATTCGTTCTGGACTTGATCCATTGAGGAGCTATTATGCCCGAATCACAATACTGAAATTAAAGTACAAATTTAGAAATGAAACAAATGTAGGCTTTGGTTATTGCATCAAATTTAAACAATACCAGTAGATAGTCAAACAGAATGCCTATTACCAGGGCAAATATATTATCTTATATTTCAGTGAAAATAAATGAGGTGCAATGATGCTGATTATTTGTTCTATTCTATTGAGGAATGAGACTATTGAAGAGTGCTTTTTGCTTATTAGGCTACAACAGTAATTTTACTTAGAGATGCACCGATTAACCGGCGCAGGACTGGAACCGGTCGATTTTAACTCAGTCTCATTCTTGTTGAAATTAGGGCTGTCCATCTTCCATTGTAATACTATTCGAATTCCATTCCTTATTTCATGTAATATTTTCAAATAATATTCAAACAATAAAAGCTCAAATTTATCCTATTATTAATATGTACGACATTACAAAATGTTATGTATCGCCAATGCCACTATAGCCTGTGGTTGTTGTTACACGTTCTGTCCATTAGAGGGAAATCTAATATTACTATAATAAACATTTTGATCGCTTTCTTATTAACAACAAAACAGCGGAAACAAATGCGCGTGCATCGATATCAACTACCATCTATATACAGTGTGCTAACCTCAAAAATCCATCTGTATTCTAATAATAACTTAGCTCTCCTTATTAGATAGGCTTCTTGCATAACATTTTTTATTGCTGGTTCTCAGACATTGACAGTGCTGTGTTGAACTGATTTGTGCAGCGGTGTTCCATAAGGGGGAGAGAGAGCGCGGGACTAGCTTTCGTACAGCACACTCGCAAGGTCTCTCGTTCTCTCCCTCTCTGCCATGCACGCTCCGCGCACTATGTATGTTATGCACGCAGTATGTATGTTCTATCTCGCTGTAGATTCTAGGAGATTTTAACTAATTTGCGGGCATCAGGGAGAAGCTATCAATATGCGGGAGACTCCCGGAACTTCCGGTAGACTTGGGATGTCTGTATGGGAAACCCTGATGATAGCCTACAGCTTGGATAATGTGCACGATTGTGTGACGATACAAAACCTTTATTGTTCATGCATATGTATATAGTTATATATTCTAAATATATTAGTTTAACCTTTTTATTTGAATTACTAGAATACATTAACTTTTGAACGATATTCACATTTTTTGAGCTGTAATTGTTTGCAGCTGGTCCAAAAAATCCTGCAGACTAAATCTGGTGGGGACACAATTATCCGAGAATACAACAGAACCAAAAGCTTGACTGACAGCACCAGGAGGAAGATGATCAACATTCTTACTGCAGAAATGACTGAAAAGCATAGATAACAGTTAAAGTAATCTGTATTCTACATCCAGGATTCCCTTGTTAATGGGAAACATTTCAATAAAAGAAATTTTTATTTTCAGTCCTCGAAAGCGTAAAAGTTATTAAAGGATTATTTCACTTAAAAAAAAAAAACTTTAGCTGATAATTTACTCACCCCCATGTCATCCAAGATGTCCATGTCTTTCTTTTTTTTCAGTCGAAAAGAAATGAAGGTTTTTGATGAAAACATTCCAGGATTTTTGGACTTCACTGGGCACCAAACGGTTCAAGGTCTGAATGACAGTTTCATTGCAGCTTCACAGCGCTTTAAACAATACCAGACGATGAATAAGGGTCTTATCAAGCGAAATGATCGGTCATTTAAAAAATAAATAACAAAGTTTTATAAGCTCAAATGTTTGCCATGCTCTGTTCTGTGTGACTCTGTTTGAATTTGTTCATCAAAATGAACAAATCTTTTTTTGAGTCATTTTGTTCATTTTGTTCGTTGAATGAACCAAATGACTTGAAAAAAGATTTGTTCATATTGATAAACGCGTTTGAACAGGAGAGTCACACAGAACAGAGCATGGCGAACATTTGTGCATATAAAACTTAAACTTTGTCATTTATTTTTGAAATGAGATCTAGATAAGACTCTTATTCATCGTCTGGTATCGATTAAAGCCCTTTGAAGCTGCACTGAAACTCTCATTCAGACCTTGAACCATTTGGACCCCATTTAAGTCCATTATATGGAGAAATCCTGGAATGTTTTCATCAAAAACCTTAATTTATTTTCAACTAAAGAAAGAAAGACATGGACATATTGGATGACATGGGGGTGAGTAAATTAGCAAAAGTTTTTTTAATAGTGAACTACTCCTTTAAAAGGATTAGTTTAACCAAAAATGAAATGTACATAAATTACTTGCGTGTCGTTCCAGTCCCGTAAGACTTTCGTTCATCTTCGTAACACAAATGAAGATATTAAAAGCCTAAATTCAATTTGTTCATCATATAAAGTGATCTAGTCTTTTTAGAAATTTTCAATTCATATGAATTAGTTTTACAATCGCTTTATAAACTTTTTAAACCATCAAAGTGGTAGTTTCGTAGACTGTCTATGGAGGGACAGAAATCGCCAAAAAAAAAAAATGTCATTTGTGGTCTGAAGAGTAATGAAAGTCTTACGGGTTTGGAAAGACATTAGGGTAAGTAATTAATGACAGAATGTATTTATTTTTGTACAATTGTAATGATTTTTTTGTCTTCCAGTATTTATCTATTTATTCATTCAAAAATATTGCAATCTGGATGAGCATAAGAGACTTCTTTCAAAAACTTGATTGATATTGTTACAGGCATGTCTAAATTTATATGCATATAAATTTATATTCAGAAATTCTAACGTTGTCTGTTTAATTTTGACAGCACATCTCCTCCTAAACAAATCAGAGAGATGTATGCCCAAGGAATTGTTGCTCTGTTTCCAAATCTTCGTGATCCCTACTCAAAGAATGGATATGTGAGTTAAAATATTTCTTGATTAAGTTATGGGATAGTTGGTCACTTTTGTATTAATGAAAACATTTTTTTTTTTCAAAGGAACATTATTATGATCCTCAAAGTGGACATGGGTACTTGACTTGGAAAATAAAGAACATTCAGAGGAACAGTGCATCATCAGAGGATCATAGATATCGCCCCCAATCTTTCGGTGGTGGCCCAACTGCAGAAAGAGAGGCTTCATCCAGCACTGAAGTTATCCTGACTGAAGAGCAGTGTAGAGAAGCTGTTTCTTTTATGAAACATACAACAGATGAGGAAACCCTGAAGGTCAAAATGAGAGAGACGTTTCAGTATCGTCACAAGATGATTCAAGACCCAGTCAGATCCACTGATGTGCTGACTGAATTTCCCCGTTTTTTGGACATTAAAGGCCTGGTAAGACTAGTGATGGTGAAATAAATGTTATGAGTTTAATTTAAGTTAAGCTAAATGGATGATCCTTTTGGTTTTTACAGATTGAGCAGGACTTTGTTTTGACTTTTGGTGAGAAGACATCTGCAAAGTTTCTGGAAAGGTGGCCAACTACATTCATGCAGAACGTCATTCAACAAAGCAAAGGCCTTCACTTCTCCCAAGACCTTCAGGACCTTATTGACTCTGCGGAATCAGCTGTGAAAGAGGATGAAACAGATGATGCAGGTTAGACTTTGCATTCAGAATAAGATTATCTAGATGGAATCTGATTTTTTTTGAATTTGCCATATATGTTTTTCAGGATGGGACCAAGATCTTGCTTCAATTCTCCTCTTACTTTATTTAATTCCACCATCAGCGCAAGGCCGCAAGAGACCTGGAAAGATGTCCGCACGTCAAGCTGAAAAACACCCTGTCGTCTTCAAAAAGGTAAATATGGGTTTTTCTCAAAGTGGACATGGGTATTTATTTGTCAAGAACTATGTTGTCTGCCTCAGAATATGGCAGTTGGGTTAATCTTTATTTGGAAAACTGATGTAAGGAGAAGAGGTAATTGGCTTTTATGCACAGCTGCACTACTTCCTGAACTTAAGCCAGCTCCTTGTTTCCTGTCTGCCATCATTGGCCAAACTTGATTAATTCAGGTGTGTCTGATTATTGTTGCCGTAACTACTGAGGTCAGGCACACCTGAATTAATCAATTTGTCCAATAATGGCAGACAGGAAACAAGGAGCTGGCTTAAGTTCAGGAAGTAGTGCAGCTGTACATAAAGCCAATTAGAAAGCTGACTTTGGGTGTTTGTTTTTGCTTTATCTTTAGGCAGGAACTAACATCCGCGATTATTACCTTGATGCCATCGAAGAGAGCAAACAGCCATACCTGCTCGCCATGGGGACAAAGAAAAACAACATTCATGCATACTACATAATTCTCGACAAGAAAGTCATCCCCTGCAAATCAGTGAGTGGTCTGGGTGCCTTTGATGAACTGTTCAAAGCCCACTTTGTGTTTGGCGCGTCTTACAGCAAAGTGCTGCACAACATGTACACATTCGTACAGACAACTGTTTTCCAGATTGATATTGGCAAGGTCAAAGAGAGTCCAAGAGTTGCTGAGCTCAGAGCTAGATTCATGCATTCAAGAGCTGATTGTCAGTAAAAAATGATCTGCTTTGTTTGTTCTTGCTACTTTGAGAGCACAAATGTGCTTGTCCGACATCTGAAGTTAATTCATGGACTGTTGCCTGGCAAATCACTTCGTCTTAAATGTGGTCAAGCAGGTTGCTGTGTAAAAGTTGGTACATTTTCGGGATTTCGCAAACATTTGAATAGAGTTCATGAAAAAAGTAATGAAGTTCTCTTACATGATGTTGAAGATGGTACTGTTCAGAATGCAGTTGTTGAAGATGTAACTGCAGTTCAGGATGCAGTTGAACTATCAAATAGTATTGATGTGGCTACATGTTCGAATGGCAGTTCTTTGCCAGTTTCTAGCAAAAACGTTACAGATTTGTGTGCATCAGCAATAGCACAATTGCAAGCTGCAGGAGTCGAGTCAGACTACTATTAATACATTTGTTATGTCTATAGAAGTAGTTGTCCAAGACATCCAGGATCAAGTAAAAGAGACTGCTCTAAATTGCTTATCTTCACAGGACACGGACATTAAAAGTACAATAGAGCAATCATTTCAGGAAATAGAAAACCCTTTCACCTTACTTAATTCCATTTCTAAACGAAACTCATATTTTACAAAAAAATGGGGAATTGTTCAGCCTGTGGAGAAAGTACTTGGGGTCAGATTTGACAACAGGAAGAACCGGACTACTGGAATATTTGAGCAAGTTCCAGTGACTGACAGGTTTTCGTATGTTCCAATTCTGCAAACTTTAAAGAGCATTTTAATGCATCCAAACACCTTGTGCAGGTTCAAGTTAGGCATACCAAATAAAGATGGCATTTACACTGATATTGAAGACGGACAGTATATTAAGAGCCATCCCCTGTTTTCCACTGAAAAAAATGCGCTTCAAATTCAACTGTTTTACGATGATTTTGAGACTGCCAATCCATTGGGGTCAAAGAAGGGAATTCACAAATTGGGGGTATATACTTTACTTTGAGAAATTTCCCACCACAATTTAATTCATCTTTAGCAAACATACATTTATGCGCACTTTTCCATACCCAGGACATTAAAACATACGGATTTGATGCGATATTGGAACCTATTATCAACGACATTAAAGTTCTTGAGACCAGGGGAATAGAAGGTCTTGGTGGTACTGTGCGTGGCAGCATTGTCCAAGTAACGGGAGACAATCTCGGTTTGCACTGCCTTTTTGGATATGTTGAATCTTTTAGAGCTCTATATTGCTGTAGGTTTTGCCTAAACAAAACGGAAGATTATCAATCTGTGTTCTGTGAAGATGAGCCAAATGTTACTTTGCGCACGAAAGAGACACACTTGCAACACTGTGAAGCCATACAATCAGACCCAACACTAACTCATGTTTGTGGTGTGAAACGCACGTTTGTTAAACACTCTGCAGTACTTCAGTGTATCGGACAATTTTTCTGTAGACATAATGCATGATGTTTTAGAGGGAGTTGCGCAGTTTGAGTTAAAACTTGTTTTGCGTTATGTACAAGGGAGTTTTTTGACCGCAAAAGAGTTAGATGGCAGATTGCAGTCATTTAACTATGGGTACATGGAGAGCAGAAATCGACCCCCTGCTGTAAAACTGGATGATCAGAGCAATGATTTGGGCATAAATGCAATTCAGTGTTGGTGTCTACTCCGGAATGTACCACTAATATTCGGAGACATTGTGCCCCAAGATGATGAATACTGGCAGCTACTACTACTTTTACTGAAAATAGTAAACATTGCTTTTTCTCCCATTTTAACTGAGGGCCTTACTGTTTACTTAAAACACTTGATTGCTGAACATCACAGGCTTTTCAAGTACTTATTTCCAGAAAAGAATTTACTGCCTAAACATCATTTTCTGACTCACTATCCATGATGTATAAGAAATATCGGGCCGATTGTTCACATGTGGTCTATGCGATACGAGTCAAAGCACAATTTTTTCAAGATGCAACAAAAATGTTTCAAGAACATCACCCAGACACTTGCCAAAAAACATCAGAATTGGATAGCATATAACAGGGAGACCTTCAACCATGACAGAATAGTGCTTGGACCAGGAAAGACTGTCTCTCTCAGTGACTTGAATGAAACTTTTGAGATTGCATCCAAGTTGAACGTTCCAACACAAACCAATGTTCTCTCCGTGAAATGGGTGAAGTGTAATGGAACTGAATATCGTTCTACATTAATTATCTGTGGTGAAGTAAACCTTGATTTGCCAGTGTTTTACAAAATCAAAGATATTGTTGTTAGAAACGAATGTGTGTTACTGGTGGCATCGCAACTTAAAACTGTTTGTTTTGATGAACATCTGTATGCCTACAGAATTGATCCAAGATCCAGTGATTCTCTCAAAGTCTTTAATGTCAATGAACTCATTTATTACAAACCTTGCGATTTACAGATGTCATATGGGTCTGATAATTTCTTTTGGTTTGTTGTACCTTACTGCAATCTTGTTAAAATCTGTTCTTAAATCTATGAATTTGTGTTTTAAGAAGTTTTAAATGTTCTCTCCGTGAAATGAGTGAAGTGTATTGGAACTTAGATATCATTCTACATTAATGTCTGTGAAGTAAACCTTGATTTGCCAGTGTATCAAAGATATTGTTGTTAGAAACGAATGTGTTACTGGTGGCATCGCAACTTAAAACTGTTTGTTTTGATGAACATCTGTATGCCTACAGAATTGATCCAAGACCCAGTGATTCTCTGAAAGTCTTTAATGTCAATGAACTCATTTATTACAAACCTTTCAGATTTACAGATGTCATATGGGTCTGATAATTTCTTTTGGGTTGTTGTACCTTACTGCAATCTTGTTCAAATCTTTTCTTAAATCTATGAAATTGATAAATTTGTGTGTTTTAAGAAGTTTTAAATTTATGTGCAACTCCTCATTAATGTGACTTTAGCCATTTGTTAAATAAATGTTTTATATTTTGACATCTGTCTGAAGTGTCTTGATTTTATTTGATCATGTATAATAACACTGTGAAACATTGAAAAAATACACTGAAAAGAACACTTTATTTACACTTTCAGAGAAATAAAAAAATGAGTTAAAATAACACTTAAGGTGTTAATCACCATAGAGTAAAACTATTTCAACAATAGAAAGTGTAACATTTTACTCTGATGGTGTAAGTTTTTTGCTCTATATGGTGCTTTTTTAACACTGTAAAATCAACACTACAAACAGTGTACTTTTTACTCTAGATAGAGTGGGACCATATATGATCCGGAGTAGTGTTAAAATTAACACTTTAAGTGTTAATTTGACACTATCTATTTTACTGTGTACTCTACTTGCGTACTGTTTTTCGCATACTATAAAGAAGAGAAGTATTTGATTTCCAATGCAGCTAGGGACTTCCTGGAATGTCACATGATGGCTCTTCTTCGTGTGTTACATATATGGACTAAATGTGCATATGGCGCCCTCAGGCTGCCAGTATGGATTGAAAACACAATACATCTGCGTATCCAGCAATCATAATGATTACATCGGCCCATTTTGGGTATAAATTTGAAAAATATTTTTCCCCTCTATAGAAATCTGACGTAAACCTATGAGAATATAACAATATTTCTCCAAATGTGCACATATTTCAGATAAAAGCCCAGAGGGACATTGTTTGGTCAAGCGCTGAATGAGAGCGGCTGACACTCATTATTCATTTTAAAGGTTTGACTAATTTTTTCTTTACATAACTCCAGACACAAATGAATACATAACTGTCACTATAAGTTTCTCTGAATAAAATAGTGGTCAAATACTTAAACTTTTAAGTAAGAGTCTTATATCTTTTTAATGAAGAATAGTTTGTCAGGGAAATTACAACCCAAATTCCTGAAAGTTGGGACGTTTTTTTTTTTATTTGAATAAAATTAAAACTAAAAGACTTTCAAATCACATGAGCTAATATTTTACTCACAATAGAACATAGATAACATAACAAATGTTTAAACAGAAATATTTTACACTTTCATCCTCTAAATGAGCTTATTTGAAATGTTATGCCTGCAACAGGTCTCAAAATAGTTGGGACGGTGGCAACAAATGGTTGAAAAAGCAAGAAATGATTCAGGTGGGAGAACATCTAGCAACTAATTAAGTTAATTGATATCAGGTGTGTAACATGATTAGCTATAAAAGTGATGTTTTAGAGAGGTAGAGTCTCCCAGAAGTAAAGATGGACAGAGGCTCTCCAATCTGTGAAAGAGTGCGTAAAAAGATTGTGGAAAACTTAAAAAACAACATCAACATCAAATTCCTCAACATCAAATTGCAAAGGCTTTGCATATCTCATCATCTACAGTGCACAACATCATCAAAAGATTCAGAGAAACTGGTGAAATCGTCTCTGGTTACTTACGTAACCTATGTTCTCTGAATAGGGAACGAGACGCTGTGGATAGCGCAGTGGGATATTCTCTGAATGTGCCGATTGTCTGAAGCCCAATAGAATCACGCCAATTCATTGGCTGATGGCGCTCGCGCAATCTGGCCCCGCCCCGACGCAATCACGTCGCACAATCAAATACGCACGTGCGCCATCTCCTCCTCAGATTTCTCTGCCGAAAAGAAGACTGTCAGCAGTGCGAGGAGCTTGGCTGCTGAACGCAGCGTCTCGTTCCCTACTCAGAGAACATAGGTTACGTAAGTAACCAGAGACGTTCTCTTTCATAGGTTCACTCAACGCTGCGGATAGCGCAGTGGGAACGGATACCAAACTCGCCAAGCAAAGAGCGCTGTAATGACTGGTATCGATAAGATAATGACTATAAACGGTTCAAACAGAAAGAATCTGGGAACCCGGAGTCATATCAAGATCCAAATTGTAGAAACGTACAAAAGTGTGCGGAGAAGACCAGCCGGCCGCAACACAAATGTCCTCTAAGAGAGCTCCTCTAAAAAGAGCTTGAGAGGATGCCACACTCCTAGTGGAATGTGCTCTAATGTCAAGAGGCGAAGGCAAACCACGCGCCTCGTAGGCCATAGATATTGCTTCTGTGACCCAATGAGAAATCCTCTGTTTTGACGCAGCAAGCCCCCGGCGGCCAGCACCAAAACAAACCAGAAGCTGGTTAGATTTCCTCCAACTGCTGGAGCGGTCTACATACAATTTCAAAGACCGAACTGGGCAGATCAAATTAAGCTTCCTTTCCTCCTCAGAAGAAAAAGGAGGAGGGTGGAAAGCATTAAGACTGACAACCTGAGATCGGAACGCTGTGGAGAGAACCTTAGGAACATAGCCCGGCCTAGGTCTCAAGGAAACTTTGACTAAACCGGGAGCGAAGTCCAAGCATGACTCGCTAACAGAAAGAGCTTGCAAGTCCCCTACCCGCTTCAAAGAAGATAAAACCAACAAAAGCGAAACCTTAAGGGTCAGAATCCGATCCGGAGCTGACTCCAAGGGCTCAAAGGGGGCCTCCTTTAAACCCTCCAAGACGACAGAAAGGTCCCAAGAGGGAACTCTAGGGGGGCGAACTGGTTTCAGGCGCCTAACCCCACGCATGAAGGCCGAAACTAACCTCAGTCTACCCAATGGAATCTCGTCTGATTCTCTATGTGCTGCAATGGCTGCAACATAGACTCTGAGGGTGGTAGCAGCCGCCCCGGAGGTAAACTGCTCCTGCAGGAACTCCAAAACTGAAGCGACAGGGCAGTCAACTGGGTTCCTATCATGTGCCAAGCACCATGATACGAAAACCTTCCATTTGGAGGAATACAGTCTCCTCGTAGAAGGGGCTCTTGCACTAGCGATGGTCTCCTGAACGTCAGTTGGAAGATCCAAGCCTAATGCCGACGGCCTCTGATCGGCCAAACGTACAGCTTCCACATGTCTGGGCGAGGATGCCAAATCCTGCCCTGAAATTGGGAAAGCAGATCCTCTCTGACTGGAATCCTCCAGGGGGGCGATTCCAACAGAGGGATCAACTCCGAAAACCAAGGCTGAGACGCCCAGAACGGGGCTACTAGAAGGAGGCGGACTCCGCTCTCCCTCACTCTGGCCAAGACCGCCTGGATCAGTTTGATGGGCGGGAAGGCGTAGAGTTTCTGCATTGGCCAAGGGTGGGCGAATGCATCTATCCCCAACGGAGCTGGAGGATTCAGGGAGAACCAAAGAGGGCATTGGGATGACTCCTGCGAGGCAAAGAGGTCCACTTCCGCTTTCCCGAACACCTCCCAGATCAGGGACACTGTCTGACGGTTCAACAACCATTCCCCCGACTGGAGTTTCTGCCTCGATAGGAAATCCGCTGCGAGGTTCAGAATCCCTGGGACATGGACCGCTCTCAGAGAAAGGAACTTGCTCTGAGACCATAAGAGAAGATGACGCTCATGCCTGTCCAGGGTGCGAGATCGAGAACCTCCTTGCCGGTTTACATGGGAAACCACCGCCATGTTGTCCGTCCTGACAATGACATGGTGACCCTTTAGAAAAGGGAGAAAATGACGCAAAGCCAGGAAGACAGCTCTCAGCTCCAAGCAGTTTATGTGCCAAGCGAGGGTCTCGCCCGTCCAGACCCCACACGCTGGTCTGCCCTCGAAAACTGCTCCCCAGCCGGTTAGAGAGGCATCCGTTGTAATCATCTGGCGATCGGAATACCGTTCCCAGAAAGAGCTTGCAAGTCCCCTACCCGCTTCAAAGAAGATAAAACCAACAAAAGCGAAACCTTAAGGGTCAGAATCCGATCCGGAGCTTTCTGAAGAAAAAGAGGGTCCCGCCAAATTGACAGGGGGCGAGAGCAACTGCCCGACACCCTCAACAGGCGAAAGGCTGGCCCAGTGGGCCGGATCCCTGAGAGCTTCATCCACCACAGAAAGGGCTGCATGTGGAGCAGACCCAGGGGTAGCACAGGGGAGGCTGCGGCCATTAAGCCCAGAAGCCTGCGGCAAGTGCCCACAGAAACACGATGGCCTAGCGAAAAACGGGCCAAACATGTCATCAAACTGCAAATCCGTGCAGGAGCCAAACGGGCCTGCATACGAACGGAATCCATGTGCACACCCAAGAAAACTGTGTACTGAGCTGGAGTAAGAACACTCTTCTCCACGTTCAACCTCAAACCGAGAGACTGAATATGGCGCAGAACAGTGTCTCTGTGGTGGGTAGCCAACTCCCTGGACTGGGCTAGAATGAGCCAGTCGTCCAGATAATTGAGAATGCGGATGCCCTGGAGCCGCAAGGGGGCCAGCGCTGCATCCACGCATTTCGTGAACGTTCTCGGTGCCAGGGCGAGGCCAAAGGGGAGGACCCTGTACTGGAACGCCCTTCCTCCAAAGGCGAACCTGAGGAATTTTCTGTAAGGTTAAGCCATAAGTGGCGTTCCGCCGCAACCGCGCCAGCCATAGAGCGGCCCACCGCACGTGCGGTATGTTTGGTGGCCCTCAAGGCCAAATCCGTGGCCATACGAAGCTCTTTCACAGCCTCAGGAGTGACACCACTACCCTCATCCATCTCTTTAAGGATATCGGCCTGGTAGGCCTGAAGGATGGCCATAGTGTGAAGGGTCATGCCTGCTTGACCAGCCGCCATGTAGGATTTCCGATGAGAGAGGAAGAAGTTCTACATGCTTTGAATGGAAGGAGAGGACGTGCTTTCCAAGATGGCGCCGACGACGGAGCAAGATGGCTGGCCAAAGTATCCTCAATCGCTGAAATGGCGGAGTAGCCCTGTTCCACAGAGCCCACAAGGTTGGTGAAATCAGCAGCTGCCGCATTAGTGAGACGCGCAGAGAAAGGCTGCTTCCAGGATCTGGAAATCTCACGATGCAGATCGTTGAAAAACGGCAGTTTTCTCCGTTGAGGCCTAGAATTAGGGCCACTGAGAAATCTCTCGTCGAGTTTGGACGACTGAGATTCGCGGGGCTCATCAGGCCAGTCGATCGCGAGTTTCTCCGTAGCGCGCAAAAGCACTTCCACAAGCTCTGAGTAGGCCGCGGTAGGCCGCACTTCCTGGCCGCTAGGCGGGATAACGTCATCGACAGTAGTAGGCCCGAAATCCTCGGAGTCGGAAGCCGCGGTGAAAATTACGTCCTCCAGCCCGAAATAAACAGAGTCGCGTGCTCCCGGGCTGGGGCACAAATAATCGTGAGCGAACTCTACTGGCATGTGAGCGAGCTCGGGAGATGGAGGGAGAGAAAGAGCGGCGCCCGTCTGCTCAAACTCCACATCCTCCGAGCTCAACATCCGAACCCCAGGTTGCGGATCCTCGAGAGGCCTCGGGAGCGTGACGGGGGAGGCGAATTTAGGATCCTTCTCAAAAACTGCGAGCCGAGAGCGGAGAGTTTTTAGAAGTAAATTATCACAGAATTTACAATGAGAAGATCCTGAGAACGGCCTCGCGCGCATGTGAAAAACCCAAACACCTGATGCACTTACTGTGAGGGTCGTCGCTTGCGATGAAGTGAGCACATGGCGGAGAACAACGTCGATACTCCATTGCAGCTTCACTGGAAGGAGAACTGAGTTCCACTTAAGCAGTCGCTGAAGTGCAAGAAGGAAGAATCGTTGAATCCGTAATCCGTTTATAGGCTTAGAAAAACCGAGACGAAGGGCGATGTGATCGCTTCGTGAAGGCAGAGAAATCTGAGGAGGAGATGGCGCACGCGCGTATTTGATTGTGCGATGTGATTGCGTCGGGGCGGGGCCAGATTGCGTGAGCGCCATCAGCCAATGATTTGGCGTGATTCTATTGGGCTTCAGACAATCGGCACATTCAGAGAATATCCCACTGCGCTATCTGCAGCGTTGAGTGAACCTATGAAAGAGAACTCTGTGTGTAAGGGACAAGGCTGGAGACCTTTATTGGATGCCCGTGGTCTTCGGGCCCTCAGACGACACTGATCACTCATCGGCTTGATTGTGTGAATGACATTAAATAGGCCCAGGAATACTTCCACAATCCACCGTCCCATCTGCAGATGCCAACTAAAGCTCTATCATGCAAAAGGTAAGCCATATGTGAACATGGTCCAGAAGCACTGTCATGTCCCAGTAGGCTTAAAGGGTCACTTCACCCATTTGCATTAAGCTTTGTATCTTTAGAAACCCATATATTTTTCATGTTTCATATTTTTTGTCATATTTTTCAATGGTCATAGTTTATTCCCTTATTTCCCCCTGAGATGTGAGAAATAAGGATTTAAGAGTTTTAATTTCCTGCTAAACGTGACGTAAAAATCGTCATTTTGCGTCACGATAAGCAGGAAGTCATATTTCATTGAAATGACAACAGACTACAAAGATTAGCTCATTATTATTCAAGGGTGTGGGACCCACTCACCCACAGGCCTATTACAGATCAGTGGGTGAGACTTCACTTGCAGAGACTGACATCAATATCAGCCATCTTGTTTGGAAAGTCTGCTGCTCGAATCCGATGTTGGTGGCTATCTTTACAAGTCGCAGTATAGACCTTATGCACCAGAGAAATGTGGGCGCCGTCATCTTCAGAATATTGTCTTTGAACTTCCGGTTTCGTGGTCGCTCTCTATATTTCTATGGCATCGCTGTCGAGGAATAATTAGCTGGTGAAGTGGATTTACTTATTGTAGAGTTAACAAAAGTTACCATGAGCATTGTAATGTTTATCATAAGCATTGTAAAGCAGATGTCTTAACAAATTTCGACCAGGATTTTTTTTACGAGCAGTTCATTCATGCCCTATGAAAGAACGCTGTGAAAATACAGACCGGAAGGCAAAAGACAACGAGCGCAGCACTGAAAAGGGGCGGGGCTACATAAGGTCTATAGTTTAGAGCAGCTGAGGCTGATGGAGGAGCAGGAGACGGCTGCCTGTCAGTCGAGGACCCCGGACTGACTCTGGTCTGCTGTTGCCTGTGCTCTCGCTGCGTGCTACGGCCTACGGACACAGAGTCCATCTGCTGCAGAGAATTTCAACGATGGCAATTTCTCCTGGAGGAAAGCTCTGAATCAGGCGAGCACACGGACGTTTGTGTTGTGATAGTTTCGCCTGACAGGACATCCAGGTATCATGCAGTAATTCACCATACAGAAATAAATACAAACGAGGAGTAATTCACTAATAATTTGCCAATGTAACGTGAACGGGGTTTGTTGTTGTGGGAAGAAGGAGGCAGAAACTGGCGAACATTTAAACATTTTAATAGTAAAATGAACAAATACAATACGAAAGTAAGCCAGGGTTACACACAACAGAAACAAAACAACATAAAATCAGGCCTGTTTCTCTCTCGATCTGCCGTCGTCGCTCCCCATTTTATGCATTCGCTCCTTCGTGAGAGACGTGAGACCGGCGCGCGCCTCACAGGTGTCTTTCATTATGACTCACGCCACCGGCCTCGCGCAGCACGCCGTCCTCTTACATCCCTCGCCCTCGATTGTCCTGCTCGCCACAGCTGACTAACTATACATTTTGTTTGAAATTAATTTCAAACTCTGGTGACAGCTAATGTTAGCATTGTAGATGTGAAGAGTGAATTCTCTGTTTGCGCTGTTCCGGTGGGTGGGTGGGTTAGTGGGTGTGGCTTCCGGAGCTGTGCAATGCGGTGCATTGTGGGACCTGTAGTCTTTAATACAAATGCGCCCCTTGGTTATTTTCTTTTCTCGGTCAAGAGGGCACCAAATTTAAAAAAATTATTTTACATTTTGACTACATATATGATCCACTTTCAATAAAGATTAATGTTGCAATGGGTGAAATGCTCCTTTAAATGTGTCCTAGACTATTTCAAAATGGAAAAGTATTCTTGTCATGATTCTGCCCTCTTGTCATTTCCTTTTTCTAGTCCTGAGGAAGGATCATGACAGACCCATGTTTTGTGTGCAGGCACATGGCCTTGTTTTTGGGCTGTGTGCTTGTGTTGTCTCGTTCTCTTACCCCGCCCACTTGTAATCCTCAACTTGTCTTCATTGCCTAATCGGTGTCACCTGCTGTCGTTATCTGTTCTCCCTATATTATCCCCTTGTGTTGAATTGGCCTGCCTGCAGTCCAGATCTTTCACCTATAGAGAACATTTGGTGAATCATTAAATGAAAAATGCATCAGAAGACAACCATGAACACTTCAGCAGCTGGAAACCTATATAAGGCAAGAATGGGACCAAATTCCAACATCAAAACCCCAGACACTCATAAAGTCGATGCCCAGACGTCTTCAAACTGTTTTGAAAAGAAGAGGAGATTGTCACGGATCTATGAAGGAGGACTCAAATGCAGAATGTGAATTAACAGATTTATTGACGGACTGTAGACAGATGACAGGATGTGGTGGGAGAGGTGAATAGTCCAGACAATAGGCAGGGATGAGACACAATGACAGCCGTAGTAACTAGCCGAGCAGCAGTTGTACTAGCAAGGCGACTGGTAGCTTTTTTTTTTTTTTAAATCAGTGCAAAAGAGACTCAAATACTCTGTTGATTTTAATCTTACATATAAGTCCGATACATCATTTGAACCTGTTAAGTGTCTATTTTTTTGTGGACACTCACAATAAAACATCGGTCGAGTGTGAATGTGCCGTTTTGACCAAACTATATTGCTATAGCCTACTGAGATGAGTAAAAATAGACTGAAATATGTTGAAATAAAATGTCTTTGTATAAGCAACAAACTGAAATTTAACGTTTATATACTAATATATCATACACTCGAAATGTTACAGACTTTGATTAGTTTTTGGAAAGCTTATAAAGTTTTTACTGTTAAAAAAAAAACAATAAATGCCACATCACTAATTTCTGCTCGTATGACATATATAGTATGGGATGTTTTGTCAAAAATATCCACTAAGATGTTATTATTTTGTTTGTTCCAAAATTCAAACTAATGATTCCGTACCTTTGAAATGTGTATGATAAAATATATACTTTTTACAAAGAAACATTACACTTGAAATAATAGTAAAACTACAATGGCTGTTTTAGTGTTTAGTGACTTTTTTTAGTGTTTTATAGGGACAATTTTGGGGAGAGGATGCATATTCCATAACTTTCTGAAAATACAGTATGAGAATTACCTACTCAATTACTATAAATGTTTAAGATATTGTACAATTTGCATGCATACAAAATTTGTGGAAAATGACACGTTTTTTTTTTCCAAGACGTTTCCAACTCTTGCAAATGAGTCAGAAAAAGTATTTTTCCACTGGGTACCACAAGAAAGAATGCAAGAACAAAAGAAATATATAATTTATAATATAATATATAAAATAATATTCTTAATAACGTCCTCTTTCATCATCTCTTCTCTGATGATGTGGGCGGGGCTATAACCTGTCACTCACATGCGATCAACCAATAGCAATCTGTTCCCCACAGACACACTCAATCAAATATATATATTAGGGGTGGGAATTGATTATAAAAAATTAACTAATTAATCACACAACTTGCTGAGATTAATTGCAATTAATCACATTTTTTCCCATAGCTTTTTATGAATACGTATATGTTAAAAAATGATACATTTACACAATGAAGTATATTTTAAACAGAACATTTTATTACAATGATCTTATGAACTGTAGACAGTCCCTCCTGGGAACTAGTGTTGGTAATTCCCATAAAGTGCAACATTATAAAACAAAGTGTATACGTGCAAGTTGTATTTGATCAGAACTCCTGAATCATCTTATAAAGTAAGGCAATAAGCCTAAATACATTTCTTCATATCCACCAACAAAATAATTAAACAAAATGTTAAAGTGTAAGTTTAAACTAATAAGATCATTAGAACTTCATCCAAGCAAAAACATATTTTTTATGCACCAAATATGTCAACAGCCTTTGCAGTACGAATAACACAAGGAGAATGTTACATATTTTGTCACAACACTTTGCCTACTCTTTTGCACTGAGCCAGCAACTAAGACAGACCAGTTTGTTCACATCATCAGGAGACAAGGAATCTCTCTTCTTTTGGACGATGTGGCCTGAGAGTGAAAACAACCTCTCACAAGCCACTGTAGTTGCAGGTGTGGACAGGCCATCAGAACATGTGCTCCTTCTCTTGATGACCACCACTGCAGTGGACACTGGTCCATGTTGATTTTGGGCTCTGATTTGTAGCATTCCAGACATTTGTCTATAGACTCTTCATCATCTGAATCTGAATCAGATGAACGAAGCAAGAACTCAGACATCCTGGTATTCTTTGGTGGATGTTTTGCTGTTGTCTCTGTTGACGGTTGTTGTGCCGGCCTCTCTTCCTTTACCAGGCTGCTTTTTGAGGTCCACACCTCATGCCTTTCATCTTTGGGAAGACACTTTAAGTCTTTAAACCTGGGGTCCAGAGCAGCAGCGATCTTCAGCCATGTGAGGTTGGTGCTTTCCTTACTTTTAGCTAGGTCTGTGGTAAACACCTTCTTGAACCTCATCACATAGACTGGATCATCGTCTGATGGCTCCATAACACTGAACAAATGGCAAAATGCTGGTTACACCACTGAACAAGAAATGTACTGCTCGCCCCCTAGGAGTTCGGTCACATTTCTGCAGAGGAACGCACAAGTTGTTATTATGTCAGTAAATTGTTATTAATTATACCGTGGCACACACAAAAAGTCAGAACACATACAGAGCCAATTAGAGGGGTATGAAACACACAAGGTATGTCACTTTTGAGAAAAATCTAATTCAAATCGAATATCAAATATCAAGCAATGTATTTGAATATCTACAAAGAAATTGTAACGGAGATTCAATCACAAATGCATTAACAATCTGACTGAAAGAAGACATAGGCCAAACCACATAAAAGGAAAGGAAAATTAGATACATGTTAAGACATTTATCACATGGTTATATATATACCCTTGAACCCTTTTAATCCTAAATATTCTCTCTCTCTCTCTCTCTCTCTCTCTCTCTCTCTATATATATATATATATATATATATATATATATAATATTTAGGATTAAAAGGGTTCATTTCTTCTTCTCAGCAAGAATTAGGAGATTAGGAATTCCCTGCACATTCTTTTGGGTCGTAAAACTGTTATCAGTCTTAAAGGGTTAGTTCACACAAAAATGAAAATTCTGTCTGTATTTACTCACCCTCATGTTGTTCCAAACCGCTATTTGTTTATTTGTTCTGCTGAACACAAAGGAAGATATTTGGAAGTATGTATTTTTTCATACTATGGCAAATTCATTCCCAGACATTAGAATATCGCACATTATTCACCAGTGTTTTTCAACGCATTTTTTTGTGTTCACTGCGTTCGCTGACGATAAGCCGAAGTGAACATGCAAATTCATTCCCTGACATTAGATGGCGCCCATTTGCTCTGCAATAGAGGTCTTCACAGTGCACCCGAGACCCGTAGACCCGGGACCCTGACGGGTTCGGGTCTATATTTTAAATGATCAGCCGGGTCCGGTCAGGTCAGAATCTATTACTTCGGGTCCCGGGTCTGTTTAACATTGTGTGTAATACCCGTGTGATCGGAGTGCAAAGTGCAATCTCAAGCGCGTGTCTTGTTTCTATGGCAATCAGAGCAGAGCTTCCGCCAGACCGCGCTTTACATTTTCTCCTATTTTTATAATAGTATAAATGAGCCGTCTTGTTTAATCTTAAAGTTTTGGTGGTCAGATTTAGACTCAATGAAGAGCAGAGAGCACAGATATGATCAAGCTGAACAAGCAAGCAATCGTTATTATAGTTCAAAAGGGCAAACAGTTAAAGTTATTATGCGAGTTAACTCGAGTCAGAATGTGCATGTGCAAGGTTGCATTTGTCATCCATCACCGTGACATCAAGTGGACTTTTAAAGCTGAAATAATGAGTGGATTAAGCTTGGAATAACGAGAGAAATAACATGGATAGAACCTTCTTGTCAGTGGATTGTAATGCATCACAGTCAATTAGGTAACGTTACAAGGAAGTGAGACGACGGCTACTAAAATTAGGTAAGACAAAAAGTTAGTGCTGGGCGGTAAACCGGTTCAAACTGAAAACCGGTTTATATTTTCGTCACGTTTTTGATTTTGAATAAACCGCCATACCGGTGTATTTAATTACACAACGTTCGAAACGACCGTTACGCTGCGCGACCATAGAGTGCGCGACACTGTTTCAGACGGACCCTTTACCCGTTGCACTACTAAGCACCGACGAGGGTAAACAAACCATAGGCAGTAAAAGAAAGCAGCGCTCTGTTACGTTACATGGACAATGGATGCTGAAGAATTAGTACAACATGATGACACCGAAGAAGAACTTGTGCCAAAAAGAGGAGCCGGTTCTGTTGTTTGGAGGTTTTTTGTTTTCCAAAAATCTGACGTCGACCAAACAACCATTTTATGTAAGTGCTGTCGGGCTAAAATTCTCCGCTGGGGAGAATGACCCGGCAACACAAGCAATTTGCTCCAGCGCCTTAGCCGCAAACATGTCTTGGAATATCAGGAAAGTCAGCCGCGGATTTAGCGCCCTCCACATCAGCATGTAACACGGGGAAAGCTAAAGAGAGTCAAGCCAAATATTGTTTCCATTATACAGGATAATCCTGTGTGCCAAGTAAGTTAGCACTTTATTAGGGCCCAAGCCCTGAAAGGGCGCAGAGCCCTACTGTTTTCCTTCCAATTATTAGGGCCCAAGCCCTGAAAGGGCGCAGAGCCCTATTGTTTTCCTTCCGATTATTTTCAGGGCCCAAGCCCTGAAAGGGCGCAGAGCCCTATTGTTTTCCTTCCGATTATTTTTAGGGCCCAAGCCCTGAAAGGGCGCAGAGCCCTATTGTTTTCCTTCCGATTATTATTTTTTTTTTTTATTAGGGCCCAAGCCCTGAAAGGGCGCAGAGCCCTATTGTTTTCCTTCCGATTATTTTTATTTTTTAGGGCCCAAGCCCTGAAAGGGCGCAGAGCCCTATTGTTTTCCTTCCGATTATTTTTTATTTTTTTTTATTTTTTTTTTTTTCTAGCGACTATTCGGGCACTTTTGGGGCCCTTAACATGCTCGAAAACTCTTGAAACTTTGCACACGGGTCAGAACCCGCGGCCATCAGAGCCGGGCTGAAGCTGGTACCCGGGCGTGGCAGGGCGGCTCGTCAGCGCCCCCTGGAATGGGGTCCGAACACCTGGTCCATAACTCAAACACACTTGCATGTAATAATATGAAACTCGGTACACATGTCGATAGCAGAATTTCATCTATACCTCGCGTTCTTACTCTTTACCCCAGCCCAACAGGAAGTCGGCTATTGAGGTTTTTTTGTAAAACACACGCAATGAACTTTTAAATACTCCTCCTAGAGCTCCTGATCCAAATTCGACGAAACTCGGTCAGCGTGAAGTCAAGACATTGAGGATGAAAGTTTGTGTGGGGATTTTTGATATCTCGAACGGTTTGGCCGTGGCGAGGAAACGAAATTATGGCGAGAAACGTGAAACAGGAAGTGTGTCATAACTTCAGCATACATTAACTGATCTGGATGAAACTTCAGCAGTGCGTTCGCTGTAAGAGGACGATCACATGGATGTGACTATTGTGAGTCAAAGTTATAGCGCCACCAACTGGCAGCAGGAAGTGTGTCACTTTCAAAATGCTTTGAAATCACCCTCTTATTTTTACCCGATTTGCTTCAAACTTCATCTGTATAATGTAAATACACGGCAGATGAAGACCTATGAATGGATTCTTGATATCTTTGAAACTGTTGCCGTGGCGACGCATCAAACTTTACCATTCTTTTAGGATGCATTCTTTTAGGGATTCGAACATTTGTCCATAAATCAAACACACGTGCATGGATTAATATGAAACTCGGTACACTCATAGATCACATCAGGCCAAACAACTTTCGTGCTCTAAGTTTTACGACAGTTCAAACGGAAGTCGGGAATTATGTTTTTTTTTTAAAAATAAATGTCCTAGAAAAACATCAAATTACAACCCATGCTGTTACCAATCACCACCAAACTCGGTGTGCATGAAGTCAAGACATTGAGGATGCTAAATTCCGGACGGATTTGTGATATCTCGAACGGTTTGGCCGTGGCGGATTTTTTTGACTAAAAAAGGACACATAAAGTGTGTTATAACTTGGTTAGTTTTACTGACAGTTACAAAACTTGCCGTGTATATTGTTCTATTCAAGCCAAACAACTTTCTAATTAACAATAATAAGCTCAAACCCACAGAAAGTCAGATATTGTAGTTTGAATATGATCATGCTCTTTCTGAGCTTAGGCCTGTCACACAGTCTGTGTGTGTGTGTGTAGGGGGAGGGGGCTTAATCATTTCACTGTGTGTCTGGCCTGCTAAAGTAAATACATTTCTTAAGCCTGGTATTTTTTAAATAAGTTTTTATTTTTATTTTTTTATAAGTAAAGGCATATAACCTGTTTAATTGTAGTGCATTGACAATAGTTTTATATAATTAGTGTATTAATTAAATTAACTTGGTCCATAAATCAAAAAAGTAAGTAAATAAATCAAAAGGAAGTGTGTTAAAACTTCTGCATACATTAACTGATCTTGATGAAACTTCAGCAGTGTGTTCGTTGTAAGAGGTCGATCACATGAGTATGTGAGTCAAATATATAGCGCCACCAACTGGCAGCAGAAAGTGTTTCACTTTCAAAATGCTTTGAAATCGCACTCTTACTTTTACCCGATTTGCTTCAACTTCATCTGTATAATGACACACGCCAGATGAAGAGCTGTGAAAGCATTATTCAATATCTAAGATAATGTTGCCATAGCAACGCATCAAACTTTAACATTCCTTTTTTTGATGATTTTGAGTCTCTTAGCGGCTTTTGGGGCCCTTAATGGGTTTGAAAACTCTTGAAACTTTGCACACAGGTCAGATCCCACAGCCATCAGAGCCGGGAAGATGGTACCCGGGTGTGGCAAGGGGGCTAGACAGCGCCCCTGGAATGGGGTCCAAAAACTTGGTCCATAAATCAAACACGCTTGCATGTAATAATATGAAACTCAGTACACATGTTGATCTCATCGTTTCATATATTCATATATTCTCCTCAAGCCGGACAACTTTCTAATTTACACTCATGAGCTAGGACCCACAGAAAGTCAGATATTTTGGTTTGAAAATGTTGAGTGTCTCTCTGAGCCTACACTTCTGTATGGCAAGCCCTTTTAACATTTAAAAGCTAAGTTTGACTATTCGTAATTAACATTGTAGATATCAACAACGTCTTTCTAGTCGTAATTACATTTTGGATAGTTTGTATTATCATTTAAGATATCTGTAACGTAATTGTGACTAGTCGAAACGACAGATAGAGTATGGCAAGCCGTTTTAACATTTAATCATTTTAACCTACTAGTCTCTATTTTCATGCTACTAGTACTTATTTTTAGATACTAGTATCTATTCCATTAAGTACTAGTACTTATTCATTAGCTACTAGTGCTTATTCTTTAGATACTAGTGCCTTTTCTTTAGATACTAGTGTTTATTCTTTAGGTACTAGTACCTTTTTAAAGATACTAGTACTTATTCATTAGACACTAGTCCTTATTTATTAGATACTAGTACTTATTCATTAGATGCTAGTCCTTATTCATTACATACCAATGCTTATTAATTAGTTACTAGTACTTATTCATTAGATGCTAGTACCTATTAAATAGATACTAGTACTTATTCATTAGACACTAGTACTTATTTCAATGGTGACTAGTAACTATTCTTTTGTTACTAGTCACATTTTTTCCAGTGACTTCTATGGTGATCTGTCATTCAGATATCAACTATTCAGTTCTGACTAGTATGTTAGTATGTATTCCAATTGTGGAATACATACTAGTATGTATTCCAAAGCAGGGGTTACGTTTTTGCACGTCGTGCAGAATAACCCTAAAGGCACCAAGGTGGCGGTGCCACCGGCTTTATATATATATATATATATATATATATATATATATATATATATATATATATATATATATATATATATATATATATATATATATATATATATATATAAATATAGCTGCGAGCAGCGATGGAGGGCCAAAGCCGGCGGTACCGCCATCCCGGTGCCTTTAGGCACCGGGGTTGCGGTGCCACCGGCTTGGGCCCGCAATCGCTGCTCGCAGCTATATTTATATATATATTTATTATTTATTTTTTTTTCTTTTTCTAGCGACTATTCGGGCACTTTTGGGGCCCTTAACATGCTCGAAAACTCTTGAAACTTTGCACACGGGTCAGAACCCGCGGCCATCAGAGCCGGGCTGAAGCTGGTACCCGGGCGTGGCAGGGCGGCTCGTCAGCGCCCCCTGGAATGGGGTCCGAACACCTGGTCCATAACTCAAACACACTTGCATGTAATAATATGAAACTCGGTACACATGTCGATAGCAGAATTTCATCTATACCTCGCGTTCTTACTTTTTACCCCAGCCCAACAGGAAGTCGGCTATTGAGGTTTTTTTGTAAAACACACGCAATGAACTTTTAAATACTCCTCCTAGAGCTCCTGATCCAAATTCGACGAAACTCGGTCAGCGTGAAGTCAAGACATTGAGGATGAAAGTTTGTGTGGGGATTTTTGATATCTCGAACGGTTTGGCCGTGGCGAGGAAACGAAACTATGGCGAGAAACGTGAAACAGGAAGTGTGTCATAACTTCAGCATACATTAACTGATCTGGATGAAACTTCAGCAGTGCGTTCGCTGTAAGAGGACGATCACATGGATGTGACTATTGTGAGTCAAAGTTATAGCGCCACCAACTGGCAGCAGGAAGTGTGTCACTTTCAAAATGCTTTGAAATCACCCTCTTATTTTTACCCGATTTGCTTCAAACTTCATTTGTATAATGTAAATACACGGCAGATGAAGACCTATGAATGGATTCTTGATATCTTTGAAACTGTTGCCGTGGCGACGCATCAAACTTTACCATTCTTTTAGGATGCATTCTTTTAGGGATTCGAACATTTGTCCATAAATCAAACACACGTGCATGGATTAATATGAAACTCGGTACACTCATAGATCACATCAGGCCAAACAACTTTCGTGCTCTAAGTTTTACGACAGTTCAAACGGAAGTCGGGAATTATGTTTTTTTTTTTTTAATAAATGTCCTAGAAAAACATCAAATTACAACCCATGCTGTTACCAATCACCACCAAACTCGGTGTGCATGAAGTCAAGACATTGAGGATGCTAAATTCCGGACGGATTTGTGATATCTCGAACGGTTTGGCTGTGGCGGATTTTTTTGACTAAAAAAGGACACATAAAGTGTGTTATAACTTGGTTAGTTTTACTGACAGTTACAAAACTTGCCGTGTATATTGTTCTATTCAAGCCAAACAACTTTCTAATTAACAATAATAAGCTCAAACCCACAGAAAGTCAGATATTGTAGTTTGAATATGATCATGCTCTTTCTGAGCCTAGGCCTGTCACACAGTCTGTGTGTGTGTGTGATTTTGAGTCTTTGACACACAGTCTCTGTGTGTGTGTGTAGGGGGAGGGGGCTTAATCATTTCACTGTGTGTCTGGCCTGCTAAAGTAAATACATTTCTTAAGCCTGGTATTTTTTAAATAAGTTTTTATTTTTATTTTTTTATAAGTAAAGGCATATAACCTGTTTAATTGTAGTGCATTGACAATAGTTTTATATAATTAGTGTATTAATTAAATTAACTTGGTCCATAAATCAAAAAAGTAAGTAAATAAATCAAAAAGGAAGTGTGTTAAAACTTCTGCATACATTAACTGATCTTGATGAAACTTCAGCAGTGTGTTCGTTGTAAGAGGTCGATCACATGGATGTGAGTCAAATATATAGCGCCACCAACTGGCAGCAGAAAGTGTTTCACTTTCAAAATGCTTTGAAATCGCACTCTTACTTTTACCCGATTTGCTTCAAACTTCATGTGTATAATGTAAACACACGCCAGATGAAGAGCTGTGAAAGCATTATTCAATATCTAAGATAATGTTGCCATAGCAACGCATCAAACTTTAACATTCCTTTTTTTGATGATTTTGAGACTCTTAGCGGCTTTTGGGGCCCTTAACGGGTTTGAAAACTCTTGAAACTTTGCACACAGGTCAGATCCCACAGCCATCAGAGCCGGGCTGAAGATGGTACCCGGGTGTGGCAAGGGGGCTAGACAGCACCCCCTGGAACGGGGTCCAAAACTTGGTCCATAAATCAAACACGCTTGCATGTAATAATATGAAACTCAGTACACATGTTGATCTCATCGTTTCATATATTCATATATTCTCCTCAAGCCGGACAACTTTCTAATTTACACTCATGAGCTAGGACCCACAGAAAGTCAGATATTTTGGTTTGAAAATGTTGAGTGTCTCTCTGAGCCTACACTTCTGTATGGCAAGCCCTTTTAACATTTAAAAGCTAAGTTTGACTATTCGTAATTAACATTGTAGATATCAACAACGTCTTTCTAGTCGTAATTACATTTTGGATAGTTTGTATTATCATTTAAGATATCTGTAACGTAATTGTGACTAGTCGAAACGACAGATAGAGTATGGCAAGCCGTTTTAACATTTAATCATTTTAACCTACTAGTCTCTATTTTCATGCTACTAAGTAGTGTTAACATAAATGGATCAGCCCGGTCTTACATGTTAATAAATCCCTCGATGAGGGCTTTCTGTTAACTTTACTTATATGTATACATGTGTATCTCCGCAATTAACCGCAAATTAATTGTAACAGATTGCACAGACCACGCTGTTACAAGTACAAGTAAAATTAATTAGCTCAATTAATTTATAGAGCAGGGAAAACTTAATTCTCTGGCCAGAAGAATTCAGCATTCCAACTCCACAAAACATAACCTTTTTGGTATGTGTAGTTATATAAAGCATGCAGCGTTCGATCTTTCACTTCAGGGACTTGTCATGAGCAGGACCGTAATTTCAATCACAAATGGTCATATTGAATTTATTAAAGTCAATAAGGCAACTAAGTAAGCATTTACTACGTTACAATGATACATGTATATACAAACATTAAACACAAACTAAGACGACGCAGGGCGTTAGACGATAAGTGAGTTGGAGAGAGAGAGAGAGAGAGAGAGAGAGAGAGAGGGTGAGGGTGAGAGAGAGAGGGAGTTACAGTCACCAAGCAGTCAATTAATCTTTCTGAACACCATGAAAACACTTTTCTTTATGCTTCTGAGAAGCTCTAAAAGAAGGTAACGTCATACTCTGCACAACATGTTTGGTCTGTGTGTGTCACGGACTCGTGGCCAGGCCCGGTTGGGCCGCACGATGAATGGAGAGGCTGTCCTGTGTCCCGCGTCCGTGGTGAAGCGCGTGAGCGCGTTCCGTGGAGCGCGGTGCTTTTGCACTGCCTGTCCTGGCGCGTGCATGGTTGGTTGCGTGCGCGTGGCTTCTTTGTTCCGTGGGAGTCACGTGGCGTTCGTCTGGGCATTCGGCGCGAATGTTTGAAGGCTTAAAGTCTTTGAGGTGACGCTACCCGAGGAAATAGATCGGCAAAGGTCCACTTCCTTTCCTGGGAAACGAACTTGGTAGTTCATTTGAGAAGAGGACGAAACTTTGGACGATCAAGAAAGAATCCGTGTTGGGTCGGATCTCCGTGAGGAGATCCTTTACGGTGCTTCTTGGCATGAGGCGCTTCGAAGAGAAGGGCGGAGCTGGCGCACTGCCTTTATCCTCTTGGGGACATTCATCCCCTTCCTGTTGGCTTGAGCCAATCAGGGAGATGGAGGCTGCACGCGGGAAACATTCTTTATGGTGCTCTGTTCTCAGACCACGCGTCTCGTGGGAGGGGGTGTGTTCACATAAGGGCTACTATTGAAACAGCTTCAATCATCCTTGGCAGTAAAACATATTAAAAGCACATTTACTTTACATCTCTGTACATATTCGGGTCGTCATCTGATATGTATTCTAGAGACACCAAGGAGCATTATGTTACATTAAATGAACATATACTTCTGTTTACAATGCCTAAGGAAGTTATTTCTAATTCCTTTTTATGCTGCAACCAACAAAGATATTTCACGGTGACCTGGGGAAACACACATACATAGGACACATGGAATATATCTGGTTAAATGTCTTTTAACACAGAAAAGTCCATTCTTGGGTCAGAGACATAAAGCACATTCCACAGTCTTGTAACATGATCTCACTCCAGTGAGTGGAAGAATGTGTGTGGCGGTGTATGTGTGTGTGTGTCTGTGTGGGGGGGGGGGGGGGGGGGTCCGAGTCCTTGGAGGACGGTTGATTCAGTCTGGCCAAATCACTACATCTCCCCCTTTCGTTAGATGAAGTCCTGGCGTGGACTTCTCATCGAACGACACCCATCTCACAATGGATGGAGGGCAGGTGAATCATGAAAGTCAGGTAGCAGGTGGTGGCTAGGCTGAGGTTCGGGCTCAGCTTGATGAGGTTGGACGCAGTCTCCAGTGTGGTACCCTCTTTCCTGAGGGTCCAGTGGTGGCTGTGGAGGTTTGCGTTGTTGACTCTGTGGAGTGTGAAAGTCAAGTGTCAAGACGTGGTCGATTACCGTCGCAGAGGTACCCAGCGCAGAATCCAGCTGCGGTCCAGGATTGGGACAACAGGTGAGTGCAGTGGTGCAGTGCAGTGTAGCAGGTGTTCATGAAACACAGCTAGGAGAGCTATGTTGCTGAGAACAAGTTCGAGCTTCGGCTGGGCACCCCCGTCTTTCACAGTCCAGTAATTCCAGTTCTGGAATCAGGGTGAAATCATGGGTTTCGTAAAGGATGGGACTTGACTCAGGCTCCATGTCCAGCAGGGTAGCTCGAGTCTCGAGCAAAGGCTGCTTGATGCTGAGTTTTGAGCAAAGTCATTCTGGCTGACAGTAAACCGTTGTCTCGCTGGAGTTCACTTGTCTGGTTCAGTAGAATGCCGTGAGCGTTGTGGATCTGTCACAGCTCCTTTCAATTTCTTGATGGTCTGTGAGGAGGCACTCTGTGTTGTGAGTTACCTCTCTGGCTGAAGGATTTCAGTTCATTTTGTTGCTGGACATGCCGGTGTTTGACTGCGTTCTGACAGCAGCGGCGTGGGTGTCCATTTAGCTCTGCTTGCGTGGTAGTCGACCCTATGCCGTGTGATGTCGGACCTGGTGATGACTGGATAGTTGTCCTCTGGTTGGCTGGAGGCACAGGAGACGACCACAACAGCAGCATCCTGTAACAGAGACAGGGGAGAGAGAGAGAAGGGGGGAAGATTTCAGCGGCTGTTGGCTGGGACAGCCTGATGCCTTTGAGGATGCCGAGATGTCCTGGTGCTGCGGTGTGCAGCTCACATGGTGCGTGACAGGCATACACTGGCTGGTATATCCCCCTTTTTGTACTGTGGCAGCAAGGCTGTGGCGAAGTGGTGTCACGAGGTACATAAATCTCAAGTAGCTGGGCCGTTTAGCAGCATGCTGCTTGGTGAGCTGCCGTTGTCGTGGTTGACGGCCGGTTTGGGCGGTTGGACGGTAGTCTGAGAGGTGGTTGTCTCAAAGTTCATTTGGGTTAGTCTCAGTTTTTGGTAAGCTGAAAGGTGCAGAGTAGCAAGTTCATGTCTCACATTTGGTGCTGAGGCTGTGCCTTTATGGCTGGTTGCAGGAGTTCTTGTGACCTCTGTGACCTGCCAGTTAGGTTCTTTTGACCTTTGGGACTGGAGGGGGAGGGTACTTGAACTTGAGCTCAGACATTCAGTTGTTTAAAGTCTATTAAAGGCTCATAACGATCTAACAGATCTTGGCCAATCAGACGTGCGCACGTGATCGTTCGTGATCGGTACATGGGGTAAATCCGGCACATAGGGACCAATTGTTTGGGTGAATGAGAGCTACCTGTGTCTAGCCAGATGTCGTTTTGGCTGTAGGATTGCACCTTCAGCTCACCTGTTTGGGATTTGAGAGTTCTCTCTGATTGTTTGAGTCTTTAAGAGTTGGGCTGGCAGTAGCGCCATGTTTGAGCTAGTGTCTCAGCATGGCTTCAAGGCTCAAATCATTGTCTCTAGGTGGCTGAGGCAGAGTTTGTGCCACCCCCTTTTGATTAGGGTTTCCCAGAAGTCCTGGCGCCCTGGGCTGATGTTGTGTGGGACACCGTGTTGTCATGCTCTAGCTGTGCAGCTGTCAGTTGTGGTGGCTGCTTGGTGCGGTCACTTTGTGAAGTGGCAGTGGAGCTCTG
>JAQIUQ010000779.1:0-28396 GCA_030378365.1 Hybognathus amarus | reverse complement strand
TGGGGAGACAGACTTTGAATTACACACAAATCTCTTCAACATATTAATGTGACATACTCTAGTCTTCCGTCTCCTGTCAGGGGTACTAATTACATAATCGGTATCGCTAAGTTTCTCTTTCACCTGATATGGCCCTGAAAATTTGGCTTGTAAAGCTGAACCAACTTCAGGCAGAAGTACAAGAACTTCATCATTTGGCTGGAAACTCCGAGAGACACTTCTCTTATCATAGCGTTTCTTCATCTTTGATTGAGTTACCATCAAGTGCTCCAGAGCAAGATTGCGGGCCTGGTGCAAGCGCTCCCGAAATGAACTAACATACTCAGGGATTGTTACTGGTATAGCATCCTTTGCTAGTAATTGTTCACTTAGCACTTTGAGAGGACCACGCACTGTGTGCCCAAAAACAAGATCTGCTGGACTAAAGCCAAGTGACTCCTGCTCTGCTTCTCTAATAGCAAACAATAGAAATGGTAACGCTTCAGCCCAGTCTTTCCCACTTGAGAGACAGTACGTACGCAACATTGTTTTAAGCGTCTGATGGAATCTTTCCACAGCCCCTTGCGATTGTGGGTGATATGCGCTTGAGAGAACATGCTTAATTCCAAGGTGAGCTAATGTCTGAGTGAACAGTCTGGATGTAAAATTTGTTCCCTGATCTGTTTGTAGAACTCTAGGCAAACCAAAGGTGGTACAGAACTTGATCAGTTCTCGTATAATTACAGGAGCCTTGATAGAGCGCAGGGGGATAGCTTCAGGAAAGCGTGTGGCTGTGCACATAATGGTCAGGATGTACTCGTGCCCCGATTTTGACTTGGGTAACGGACTCGACACAGTCAATCAACAAACGTTCAAATGGTTCTCGCATGACAGGTATGGGATGTAATGGAGCAATGGGAAGCTTCTGGTTCGGCTTACCAGCTAATTGGCAAGCAGCGCATGAGCGGCAGAAGTTAGACACAGCGGATTTCAATCCAGGCCAGAAAAAGTAGCGAGACACACGTCGAAATGTCTTTGTGACACCCAGATGGCCAGAGAGCACATGCTCGTGAGCAATTTTCAAAACATGCTCTCTATACGGTTGAGGCAGAACAATCTGGAAAACCTCGTTAAGGGCAGTACGGGCTTTTGGCCTCCATCTTCGCATTAAAACTTGATTGTCCCAGAAATACTCTACTTTATCATTGGGCTTTCTTTTGAGACCTACGATAGACTCAATGCACCTGGATAACGAGGGATCCGTTTTCTGGGCAGCCGCTAATCGATCTCTGCCTACCCCTAAGGCAGGATTCGGTTTCAGCAACGTCTCTACATTACCATTTTCGTTCACATCAACCCTTTCTGCCATTAAGTCATGATCTTTAGAACTGTCCAGAAAGGTCTCAGAGAGGTCAAGTACATCTCTGAATCTTTGTGCCTGGGCACGCGTCACTGCGCACGCGGGAAAAACAGCGGAAAAGCGTTGTGCTACTTTTGAACAATCATCTGGGTTTGGTTCACTAATTACCACTGGCCGCGGGAAAACATCTCCACCAGCAAGATCGTTTCCCAGGATTAAATCTACTCCGTCGACGGGTAAACGTGAACAAACCCCGAGTCTTACAGGACCTGTAACCAAATCTGACTTTAAGTACAGGTCATGTAGGGGGAGGCTGAGACATTGCATACCGATTCCTCGTATCAGAACGTCAGCACCCACATAATTAGACAGCGAAGGCAATAATTCTTCCCGAATAAGTGACTGGACTGATCCAGTGTCTCTCAAAATCTTCACTGACTTTCCCTTAGAGTCAGATGAATGAGACACTGTGCCGTCCAGCAGAAATGGCTGATACCCACACGTAACAGTGGTGGAATTATCGCAGTCATCTAACGTATGCACCAAAGCTGCACTTTTTGGACGTGACGCAGCAACTTTTTGTTTCCAAGCCCTACAATCGGAAATGAGGTGATTTGGGTCCATGCAAAAAAAACAGACTCGTCTATCAGCACTTTTCTTACGAAGCGAGCTAGCTGGGGGCTCCGTCTTAGCACGAGAAAAAACACGACTCTTCTCTCTAGCTAAACTCTCATCAGGTAAAGGCAATACATTACGCCTCGCAGTGGTGAACACATTTCTATGTGTTAGTGCAAATTCGTCAGCTAACACGGCCGCATCAATAAGAGACGCCACTTTTTGGTCATTTAAATGTACCTCTACACTTTCGGGTACACAATTCTTGAACTCTTCAAGCAGAATTAACTCCTGAAGATGTTCAAGAGTTGTAATTCGACTAGAAAAACACCACTTTTCAAAAAGTGTGCGTTTCTCTTGAGCAAACTCGACGTATGTTTGTTTGGCAGTTTTAGCGTGGGAGCGGAATTTCTGCCTGTACGCCTCTGGCACTAATTCATAAGCCCTCAAAACAGCGGCTTTGACTGTGTCATAGTCAAGAGACTGTTCCAGTGGCAGAGCAGAGGAGACTTCCTGGGCTTTCCCAGTGAAACTGCACTGCAAAAACAGGGCCCAGATATCTTTTGGCCAGCTCAATTTTGTGGCTATCCGCTCAAAAGTGACGAAGTACGCGTCCACTTCACTCTCTCTGAACGGTGGTACCAGTTTGAGATACTTACTGACATCAAAGTTTGCATTAGGCTCACCTGCATGCAAACTTTGAGCAGCAGCAGACGACAAGCTACTAGAAGATTGTGACCGAGGCAAAGGGACAGGTCTATCTTCCCGTGACCGAGGCAAAGGGACAGGTCTATCTTCCCATTCCGGACCTTTCACTCCAAACTGGCGTCGTTGTAAATCGCGATCTGTCTCCGCTTCTATGACGCGTAGTTTAACGAGTAAAGTTTCACGCTCCTCTTGCTCTGATACGAAGATCTAGCTCTTTCATTTTAATTGCCAATGCCGGATCAAAAGAAGGTACTGCAGGAGAGCCATCGTCTAACACAGCTCCCGCTGCTATGTCAGACGAACCCTCCTCAATAGCACTGTCTTCTGGTAAAATACCAGTTTCCACAAGCTTATCACGCAATTCTTGCTTAATAACTTTCTTCGCTGCTTCCCTAGGGACACTAATATTAAAAAAGTCAGCTATCAACAATAAATCGACTTTGACAACGTTCAAAGGCCTCTGTGGTAGGCTGGAGAGTAAATGCAATCAAATCAAAGTCCATCTACCACAGTTTCCTCACCCACCAAAAAAAACTGCCAAACAGCAAAAAAAGGAGACTTACCCCACATAGATGAGTCTCTTTCCAAATTAGTTTAAACGAAGAGACGAGCCCCCACTTGTTACGTTCCGCTTACCGTCTACTCTAGGGGTTGCAAGGGGAAGTAACAATAGGAAAAGCCAAAACGAAAAAGGTGAGAACACACTTCAATCCTCTGTCCCAGAGTGAAGATGACACCAGACAATATAAGTGTCAAAGGATTTTATTTACAAACAGTATGAATATATAAAACAAAGGACAGAACATGTGTTCCTAGGGAGCAATGGCTCAGGGGAGAGCAAGGCCTAAAATAACAAACAAAACAGCCCACTAACTAAATTTAGGAGGAGTTCTAACTAACCTAAGAAAGGTTAAACAAAAAGAAATAAACAACACAAACTTTCCTCACTCCCTTGCTATACCGAAAAACAGAGTCAAAAACAGTATTCAAAGAAAAAGGCACTCACCCCCTACAGCTTCCCTTACAAAGGTAAATATTAAACCAGAGTTAAAGGCAATCAATTCTTTCTTTCAATTTCAGATGAGGTGAGAACAAGATCTTTCAAAACAGGCCACTGCTAAAGTGAGTTAGCCACTGCTAAAGTGAGTTAGCCACTGCTAAAGTGAGTTAGCCACTGCCAACTCCTAACCACAACCTCTGATTAGCAGCAGAGCGTTATCAACGGTTCAGTCTGGATCAGGGGAGAAGTGTGCTCTCCTCTGCAAACGCTGGACTGCACTCTTATACTCCCCGTCTCAGGTAGACTCACAAACGAGTGACAGGTGCTGATGATTAGGCCTGAGAGCGAGTAGAGAGAGAGAGACAGCAAGCAAACAACACAGGGCATACAACCACGCCCACACTTTCAGAAACAAAGTAAATCAAAGAGGTTCACAGAAAAACAAAATCAATAATATAAACAAATAAATATATGAATACGTCCTTGGACGTAACAACAAATAAATGAATAAATGAATACGTCCTTGGACGTAACAATTATAAAATATAAAGATTTCACACTGATCTTCTTTTGCGTGTTTTTTTTTAGTTACTACTACAACATTACTGTAGTAAAACCATGTTTTACTACATTTATACATGTGAGGATGACCGGAGAGTATAGAATACTATAGAATAAAAAATAATACATAGTGAATACGTGCATATTAACAGCCTTGTGTCACGGGTGTGGTGGAGTGCAGGCAGATGAAGAATGCAAAGGCAAAGGCTCAAATTCAATTACTTTACTTGAACTTCCAACAACAAACAGGAACAGACAGGGAAACTCTCCAAACACGTGGTAACATTAGACATTGACCGAAAGGACAGAATGAAACAGAGGGAACTAAATACACAGAGGAATCAAACATAATTGGGTGGAAACAGGTGAAAACAGATGAACAGGACGCTGACCGGGAGGCTGATGAGGGAGTGAGTTCAGGTGTGGAGACAAGAGGATCCTGGGAAGTGTAGTGCCGATGACTAAGACAGGACGGTGCAGACGGAATACTGTGACAGAACTCTCCCCTCCCGGGAGGCGTGGCCTCATGCCGAAGAACAGAGGAGGGAGGGGGGAAGATCTGAGGGCTGGGTGTGGCCAGGGCGCGAGCAGGCAGAGGGCATGACCAGGATGGAGCTGTGGGACCCTCGGGCGTCCAGGGTGGAGCAGGCTGTGGACATGGCCAGGGCAGAGCTGTGGGACCCTCGGGGCGTCCAGGGTGGAGCAGGCTGTGGACGTGGCCAGGGCGGAGCTGTGGGACCCTTGGCGTCCAGGGCAGAGCCGACTGAGGCGGAGACCGAGGCGGAGCAGACTGAGGGCGAGACCAGGGCGGAGCAGACTGAGGGTGAGACCAGGGGGGAGCAGGCTGAGGGCGTGGCCACGACGGTGAAGACCCTTCGGGTGACCATGGCGGAACTGAATGGCTGAGAAGCCATGGCGCCATCGAAGGCCTGGCAGCTGAAGCCGCGCCGTAGATCCACGGGACCGAAGAGGCGACGCGGGGACGGTGACCGGAGTGACGATGAGGCGAGGGAGGCCGAGCGGGAGGCCAGAGGAAGGGAGGAGTCCAGGGATGCCGAAGGGGTGCAGGGTGAGGGTTCAGCCCGAATCCGGAAGTCCGGCAGGCACTGCAGCGTCGAACAACGAAGGCCGACCAGGCGCGCCGATTCGACTCCACCTGGAGTCTTCCGCGCAGACGGACCGCGAAGGCGATGAGTGAGTGGTGGATCCAGTTGAAGGCGAAGGGCTGACAGGGTGAGATGAAGGTGTGGGCTCTGAGGACAGAAGTGGAAGACATGAGCTCGGCCCTCACTCAGGGAGCTTAGGTGAGCAGAGGGGATGACACGCGGTGGTGGAGCAAATGCTCAAAACGTGATGATAGGAGGAGGTGGTGGGACAACGGTTACAAACGCTGAACGCAGAGGAGGAGGTGGGGAGAGAGAGGCTGGGTGGGATCCAGGCCTCGGTGCTCCGGCTGCGACGGTGCCGGGCTCCGGCTGGAACGTGGCTCTGGGCTCCGGCTGCACGGTCGGGCTCCGGCTGGAACGGTCTCGGGCTCCCGGCTGGACAGTCTCGGGCTCCGGCTGGACGGCTCCGGGCGCCGGCTGCACGAGCTCGGGCGCCGGCTGCACCTGTCTCGGTTGCCGGCTGCACGTGTCTTGGGTCTCTATTTCTAATAAATAAAATATGAACTTTCAGACAACGTGCTTCGCACTCATTCGAAGCAACAAGATCTTTGTTTACCATTGCAAAAGTTCGTTGAGCTCCTGTCTGCTGTGCGGTCACTGCAGAGGCTCAGTTGATTTAGTCAAACACAGAAGAGGGGCGGAGTGTGAAAAGAATAAGAAAAGAATATCAAAGAATATTTACACAGCTATTTTTAAGATCTTTCATTTTTAAAACAGACAGATTTGTTATTTATATTACTTATATTTATGTGACTTATATTATGGTGACCAATAGCATTGATTTATTATTGAGAAAAAAAAGAAACTACCACCACCAAAAAAACTGCGAAATGCGACTTAAAACGTACAGATTTTAATGAATTTAAATTAAATGTTGGACTCAATATAGTGTTCCTTACAACTATGGCTAAAGATCGTGAACCATGGATATTATTGACATGCAGCCAGGAATCGGGTTGCCTGACATTTATGTTTGCCTGATTTTCGACACCGGGGGAAATAAAAAGCAACATAGACCTAAACATAAAGCAAATTTGCCGGTGAACGCTTTATATAAATACAATATAGGTTTTAATCCGGGTGATTACTTACATCAGTGTTCTATATAGCCTATATATCATCATATCGTCCAGCCTAAAACTTTATAGTTTTTTTTAGTCAGTGTTTATTAAAAAAAACATCCAATAATGCAGAATATGGAATGATACATATTTAATTGATGAGTTGTTAATATATATATATATATATATATATATATATATATATATATATATATATATATATATATATATATATATATATTAGTGCTGTCAAACGATTAAAATATTTAATCGCTTATTAATCGCATTAATGTCATAGTTAACTCGCGATTAATCGCACATTTTTATCTATTCTTAATGTCTTGATTTCTTTTTGTTACATTTTTTTCTCATTTTAATGCTCTTATCAACATGGAAAAGTGGATTGGCTTGTTTAGTGCAAATGTTTTTTTTTATTATTATTATTGAAAATAACATTGGAATAGTGTTCAATTTCACTCTAACATATATAGCCTAAATAATCTCTCACACAATGTAACACTGTCCATCAATAAAAGGGTGAAAGAAATACTGACGAGGTCCTGATATTGACGAGGGGGTGGAGAATTTGCATCATCTGTGTTTGTGTGTGTGTGTTTGCTTGGCCATCATCAAGTGGTGTTTCCTGGACGTGCTGTGATGATGATAGCTCAGTTCATAATGACAAAACATACAGATCGCTTTGGTCTTGTCAATGGGACAATTTGGCAACTTTTTAAAAGTAAACTTTACATTCAGAATCTCATTGGCATCCATTTCGGCGTCTCGCGCTCGTCATCCACTCAAAGCATAACGTTACTATTTGGCCGGCTCGCAAGCTGAAACGAGTGTGTGCGGCACAAAACGCTCCTCGCGCTGCGCTCTGAAACACATTCATGTCAATGGTTTGCGCCGCGCGAGGACGTTTCGTTGCTTCTTCGTCCAAAGCGCAAGCGGATCTAGCTAGACCGGAAACAAAACAACAGGCACGCCGCACACACTCGTTTCGGCTTGCGAGCCGGCTTTGAGTGGATGACGAGCGCGAGACGCTGAAATGGATCAGGACGCATGCTGCATCCTGTTGCAAAAGTATGTGAAAAACGACAAAGTTTGCTAGGACAAAAAGACCGTTAATCGCGCGATAAAAAAATTAACGCCGTTAAAATGGGTTTGCGTTAACGCCGTTAATAACGCGTTTAACTGACAGCCCTACATATATATATATATATATATATGTATATGTATATATATAACAATACAAAAATATATGGGTATGGTTTTACAGCTAAATTCAGCATATTGACACAAAATGAAAACTGCAAATCCACCTTTCACTGACTGGAGTCCAGTTGTTTCTGTGAATTGCAGTGATCCATTTGCTCCTCTTTCTATCGCAGTCTGTAAAAATATACCTCAGATTTTTTGTCAAATCTAGTTGTAAAGTCAATCGCAAAGCTCTTTCCCACTTTATATGTGTTGTGTTTGTTTTTCGGCATTCACGCTGAACACATATACAGCCGCTCAGTCTTTTTGCCACTCACTGTGAGGAACTGCAGCACTCCGGCCGGAGGTGACGTCACGCGCATTCCCTCTATACCAAAATGGCGGCACGGTGGCTTCACTGTTTATGACATCATGAGCTATCCAGTCATTCTATATAGATGCAGTGGACATAACCCAATCTTGGGTGGAGAAAGGCTTTCGCCATGCCAGGTGCAAATTCCAGGCACGAAGGTGATACCGACAGCACTTGTAAGTTTCAGATTCTTTTGAGAGACGAGATGGCGATGAGGAACACCACTTTAAGAGTAAGGAACTTTTCTGGAACCTCTTCAATAGGCTCAAAGGGACCCAAAGTAAGGCCTTCCAATACAATGGCCAGATCCCAGGCCGGCACTCTTTTGTAGAGATCAACCAATATGCAGTTTTCCGTATATTTACGTGTTTTTCCATAATTGGGTTTCAGTTTTGTAATATTGGATTCCCTATAAATGGTGTTAAAGCACTGAAGGGAGATGAGTCAACAATGGTGTTCAAAGGGAAAATAACTTGCATCCCTTCATTGATAAACTTTTTCACACAACAGCCATTAATGCACAAATGAGATATGTACAAATGAGATGTCACATAAATGCTTAATTTAGTTTAAACTTGCCACTAAAAAAATAGACAACATAGTCACGTAATCCATCAAGTCATATCCCAATAAAGACGTAACTTTACATTAATTAAATAAAACAGCCATGAATGAGTACATTTTGGAAATTTAATTCTGTCCTGGTCTATGCTCATCATTAGTCTCATGAAGTAGCGTTCCTACTGCGTCCAAATTCTGACTCGTTCAACTCTTTTCCGAGTTCGAGGCGATTTTTAGCTTTGTCGTGTGTCGTTTGTCATGCAGTGTACAGGAGAAACGAAAGGATCGGCTGTCGGATATCAGAAGTCGGATGAATTTCTGACATGTCAGTAAATTTTGTTTGCTTTAACTGTGCGATATAGGCAGGGCCGGCGATTGCTATAGGCGAACTAGGCGGTTGCCTAGGCGCCAATGTTTTGGGGGCGCATGCTCTAACGCTCGCCCTTGACCTACTTCACATTCTCTGCTACTTCCCATTAATCGAGAAATTACAGAGTTAGAATGAAAAAAAAGAAAAATGTTTATTAAACATGGTCATCCTAAGGTGCCCCTCAGCCACACGTTTAATTACTTAATTACTGATTATTAGATTGAATTGATGATTATTGTCGATCTTTTCCGGGGGTTGCGTTTACGTTGGGCAAGTGCTCAGCTGCGGTCGCGTTTGATCGGAAATGAAGCGGTATAAATAAACCCTCTGGTCCACAGGGACGAACACAGAGAAAGCAACAAAATAAAAAGAAACTCCAGTATAAAGGTATAAGCCTATATCATCTCAGCCATTAAAGTGTCAAACGCAATAAATCAGACATGGCAGCCTACTTGAGATTCCCGGTGATCGACGTGCTTTTTGGGCCGAGACATCTCATAGCCTACTTTTTTTTTTTTGTCTTAACGGCCCATAAAACTCGTACATCGGCAGCACATTCGTTTTGTTTTGCTTAATTGCCGGCGTTGAGTTGCTTCCAAGTCTATAGCTTACTTACAAGTATAGAAATTTGTACAAAACTAATTATGAAAGTTTTTTTTATTTTTCATTGCATTTGTTTTACAATATAGCCTATTATGTTGAAGTGTAGCCTAATGTAGACAGACACTGTAACTAAAAGAGGTTTGAATTTTTCTTTGTTCAATTTGCACACTGAATTGCACCAGATTGATGAATTGAACATTTAAATTTGATTTAAAAATGAATTAAACATTAAAATGCACAACAGTTGGGACTCGAAACCCCCTTTGTTGTAGCAGCCAGGTAATAATAGGCTTTATGCACAACTGACTTCCGCATTCTGTAAAACAGGTGTCATCACTTTCGGTTCTGGGGTCTCATTTATAAAACTGTGCGTAGGAATCCTTACTAAAAGTGTACGTGCGCCCGAAAGCCAAAAATGGCATACGACAAAAAATATTCAGATTTATAAAACCGTGCGTACGCCAGAACCTGCGCAGAATTCACTTTATAAATCCCAGTCAGCAGGAGACTGTGCGCACGTGCGTCTCCACCCCGAAATAACCATATATGGAGATTACAACACCTAGTTTAAATATGCATATCCTCATCTGCATATCATTTGCATGTGATTATTCATCCACGTGATACCATGTTAACGTACAAGACGTTAGGAAAATATGAAATACAGATGTGCCGTGTCATAATAAATTATTTATTTATTTATTTTTAGTTGCCTATATCCTTGCCTTGTTTTTGAATGAATAAATAAAATAGTGCAAAATGCATTTCAGAGAAAGATTTTCTCAATCTTTTCCACTGGCCAAATAGTATTTTTAATGAATTTATTTTTTTAATGGAAACAGATAGACATGGTTGTGGATTATTTGCATGGAACTATTTTCTCAGACAATCTGCTATTATCATGGTTAGCAATTATCTCTAGTTAAAACATTAGATCACAGCATGCCAGAGTGAAAGGGTTCAAAAGCATTGCATCCACAACAAATATATATTTCTATTTATTGATTTTTTTTTCTTGTAACTTCTCAATAATGATTTCATGTAGTTTAAGTATTTAACTCCATTAACGAGAATGGCATATTTAATCTAAATGTTTATATCAGAAGTAAAACATAGTTTAAATCATTATTTCATTTATTTACACTGTTATTGAGAACGTGCACTGCATTTATTAGCCTACTCCCAAAGCGCGTGCTGGCACGGACACTTAAGAAGGGATGGATATTGGCTTCAAGTGATTGGCTTGGTGAGTGAAATTTTATTTGTAGGCTATTTTCTTTTTGTAGCCTAGATAGGCTATAATTTTCTTTAGATTTTCGGTCTAAAAGTGACCAAAAAGACATTTAACTCCAGCTCACCATCGGTGTCGTCAATTCCTTTTTGTCTCCAGAATGTGCGTACGCACGGCTCAAAGTTTGCTTAAAGGTGCGCACATTCTCCCGTCAAGTTTGTTTTTTATAGATCACAAACTTTGCGTGGAAACTGGCGTACGTACGTTTCCAGCCCCGTTTTGTGCGTACGCACGCTTCATAAATGAGACCCCTGGTCTTTTGTATGTGCTTCATGATTTTTTTGCGGTTTTACTCAAGATCACGTAAAAGGAGCGAGCAAAAATGAGCATAACCAATGTCCCTTACATGTGCAGATTGATATTTAAACGTTTTATATTTTTTCTTCTTCACAGTATTCGTTTAGATATTTAAATGGAATAAAACGGCAATAACAAAGTGAACTAGGTAGGTTAGCTGATACCATAAAAATCCATAGATATCGTAGTCAGTTCTTACGGCCGTTGACACTTTCTCTGATAGCAAGCGGATGCGATGAGACCCGTTTTCCGGTTTGGTCACATGACGCTTTAACATAAAGCCTATTGTAATTTATCTACAACAAGTTACATTACACAGATAAAACAATGCAGCTATGTAGGATGATAGAAATATCCTTGAACGTTATTTGTAGCATTTGTATGAACAAGTTATTACAGATCCTTCAACTTGTTGAAGTTTTGGAGTGATTATAAGAGTGTTTTTGTTTAGTTTAATAAATACTCATCATCAGTTTTGGGCATATTACTTAAGTCAAGTCAAGTCAAGTCACATTTATTTATATAGCGCTTTTCACAATACAGATTGTATCAAAGCAGCTTCACAGTGATAACATGACAGAAGTACAACACAGATAAGTAATATTGTTAAATGGTAAAAACCCGACTAAGCAAGCCAAAAGCAAGGCAAAGCAAGGCGACAGTGGCAAGGAACCAAAACTCCATCAGATTGGATGGAGAAAAAACCTTGGGAGAACCCAGGCTCAGTCGGGGCCAGTTCTCCTCTGGCTTACATTCATATTGTTTATATACACTCACCGGCCACTTTATTAGGTACACCTCACCAACTGCTCGTTAACACTTAATTTCTAAGCAGCCAATCACATGGCGGCAACTCAGTGCATTTAGGCATGTAGACATGGTCAAGACAATCTCCTGCAGTTCAAACCGAGCATCAGTATGGGGAAGAAAGGTGATTTGAGTGACTTTGAACGTGGCATGATTGTTGGTGCCAGAAGGGCTGGTCTGAGTATTTCAGAAACTGCTAATCTACTGGGATTTTCACGCACAACCATCTCTAGGGTTTACAGAGAATGGTCCGAAAAGAAAAAACATCCAGTGAGCGGCAGTTCTGTGGGCGGAAATGCCTTGTTGATGCCAGAGGTCAGAGGAGAATGGCCAGACTGGTTCGACCTGATAGAAGGGCAACAGTGACTCAAATAACCACCCGTTACAACCAAGGTGGGCAGAAGAGCATCTCTGAACGCACAGTACGTGGAACTTTGAGGCAGATGGGCTACAGCAGCAGAAGACCACACCGGGTGCCACTCCTTTCAGCTAAGAACAGGAAACTGAGGCTACAATTTGCACAAGCTCATCGAAATTGGACAATAGAAGATTGGAAAAACGCTGCCTGGTCTGATGAGTCTCGATTTCTGCTGCGACATTCGGATGGTAGGGTCAGAATTTGGCGTTTACAACATGAAAGCATGGATCCATCCTGCCTTGTATCAACGGTTCAGGCTGGTGGTGGTGGTGTCATGGTGTGGGGAATATTTTCTTGGCACTCTTTGGGCCCCTTGGTACCAATTGAGCATCGTTGCAACGCCACAACCTACCAGAGTATTGTTGCTGACCATGTCCATCCCTTTATGACCACAATGTGCCCAACTTCTGATGGCTACTTTCAGCAGGATATGCGCCATGTCATAAAGCTGGAATCATCTCAGACTGGTTTCTTGAACATGACAATGAGTTCGCTGTACTCAAATGGCCTCCACAGTCACCAGATCTCAATCCAATAGAGCATCTTTGGCATGTGGTGGTACAGGGAGATTCACATCATGGATGTGCAGCCGACAAATCTGCGGCAACTGTGTGATGTCATCATGTCAATATGGACCAAACTCCCTGAGGAATGCTTCCAGCACCTTGTTGAATCTATGCCACGAAGAATTGAGGCAGTTCTGAAGGCAAAAGGGGGTCCAACCCGTTATTAGCATGGGGTACCTAATAAAGTGGCCGGTGAGTGTATAAATATTAAATATAAATATTGTTCATATATAATATGGAGCCATAACATATCGCCAGCGTTGAGTCGTCTCTTCACAGGCGTTGGGGCATCTGAGATCCCCGTGAGAGGCTGGATACAAACTGGACCTGACGAGCGTCATTTCTCCCGGGACAAACGTCCCGAGATAACAGCAGAAAGGCAGATGGGAGATAATTATCATAGCTGATGTTCAGAATGATTTCCATTATACAGGAGTCGGTGTTAGAAAATCACTATCTCACAAACTCTCCGCAAGCCAACCATACGTGCCGAACGTGTTCGAACCGTTTGTCTAAAAGGCTGTCGAGCCCCACTGGTGCGTTAAGCAGTTTCAGCGGCAAACGGTTCTGTATGGCATAACAGAGGACTAAAAGGTAAGCATTATGTGAATGCTTGACTGAAGAGATGCGTTTTTAGTCTATAAAGTCTATAGTCTTTAGCGTTTATAGTCTAATCCATAGTCTACTGGCATTATCTTTGATTTTTCCCCATTTAAACAAACAAAATGAGAACGGTCCGATAAGTACGATCTAAACCAGCTTAATGCCTGTCCCTGAACACCAGTGTAGTTTTGTAGTCGATCCAAGAGTATTTTATGATCTATAGTGTCGAACGCAGCGCTAAGATCAAGTAGAACTAGTATTGAGATACAGCCTTGGTCAGAAGCTAAAAGTAAATCATTTGTAATTTTAACTAGCGCAGTTTCTGTACTATGATGCGGTCTGAATCCTGACTGGAATTTTTCATAGATATCATTTTCTTGCAAAAAAGAGCACAATTGAGCGGACAACTTTTTCTAGTATTTTTGACATAAATGGAAGATTTGAAATGGGTCTGTAATTTGCTAAGTTATTTGGATCTAATTGCGGTTTCTTAATGAGAGGTTTTATTACTGCCAGCTTGAATATTTTTGGAACATGACCTAAATATAAAGACGAGTTAATAATATTGAGGAGAGGCTCTTCCACTACAGGTAACACTTCTTTCAGTAGTTTAGTGGGTATTGGATCTGATAAACATGTTGTTGGTTTAGAAGCAATGATAAGTTTATTTAGCTCTTCCTGTCCTATCGTTGTAAAGCGGTGTAGTTGTTCTAGAGGGGCCATAATTGAGACTGAATCATAAGACACCATAGAGGATTGTACATTTATAATTGTGTTTTGGATGCTTTCTATTTTCTCATTGAAGTAATTCATAAAATCATTCCTGCTAAACTGTAACGGTATATTTTGCTCTGGCGATGTCTGTTTATTTGTTAGTCTAGCCACGGTGTTAAATAAAAACCTTGGATTATTTTGGTTATTTTCTATTAGTTTGCGAAGATGCTCAGCCCTGGCAGTTTTTAGAGCCTTTTTATAACGTGACATACTGTCTTTCCACGCGATTCTAAAGACCTCTAAATTAGTTTGTTTCCATTTACGCTCTAAGATACGAGCTTCTCTCTTGATAGCATGCGTATCACTGTTGTACCAGGGTGCTTTAGTTTTCTCTGTAACCTTTTTTAATCTAATTGGTGCAACAATATCTAATGTACTAGTGAAAATGGTGCTCAAACTGCTAGTCATTTCATCTAATTGATCAGTTTGTTTGGGTTCACTTAGCAGCTTAGATAGATCAGGTAAGCTATTTGAGAATCTATCTATAGTGGTTGGAAGGATTGTTCTGCCTGGTCTATAACGTGCGCGCAACATGACATATTTCGACAGTACGTATTATGCAAGTCACCATGTAATGATCAGTGACATCATCGTTTTGTGGTATAATATTTATATCAGTTGGACTGGTTATAATTAAATCTAGTGTATGATTTAGACGATGAGTGGGACCACTGACGTTTTGTTTGACCCCAAAGGAGTTTAATAAGTCTGTAAACGCAGCCCCTAAAGCATCATTTGTATTATCTACGTGTATGTTAAAATCTCCAACAATTATTGCTTTATCGACATTCACCAATAGATCTGAGAGAAAGTCTGCAAACTCCTTTAGGAATTCAGCATATGGCCCTGGAGGTCTATATACAGTAGCCAAGGCTAGAGATAATATGGATTTCTTTCTTACATCTAACAGCGTAACATTTAGCACAAGTACTTCAAAAGAATTAAACTTGTGACCTGTTTTCTGAGTAACATTAAAAATATCTTTATAGATTGTTTTTGTTCACTGATATTTAGATTTTCTGGTTTAATTACAATAAGATTTTTGCTAAATCCTGCACTAGATTTATTGTTTGGCTTCACTAAACGAGGAATGGACACAGTTTCTATGTAACGCTCCACACTATGCATATTAGTTAAGTTTGGACAACAGAGGCTGCAATTTGGACTTTGACTTACCAGTCATCTGGTGCGTAACGTCTCGGAGATGTTGTCCGACAGAACGGCCGCTCCGATTCTGCTGGGGTGGAGTCCGTCTGCCCGGTACAGCCTGGGTCGCTCCCAAAACAGATGCCAATTATTTACAAAGAGCAGTTTCTGTTCATTACACATTAACATTAGCCATTCATTAAATGCAAAAAGTCTACTGAACCTTTCCTGTCCTTGTCTGTACGTGGGAAGCGGTCCGAACACGATGATCGTTGCTTTAGGCGCTGTGGTGCGTACCGTCTCGATCAGGCTCATGTAGTCCTTCTTCAGAACCTCGGTCTGCCGTTGCCTGATGTCATTCGCTCCCGCTTCCAGCACAACAGCTCCGATGCGCGTGTCACCGCCCACGATCTCGGGAACCTGAGCGGCGATATCGAGAACACGGGCACCGAGGAAACAGTGTGTGCGTACATTACCTTTACCCGAAGTAGCGCGGACATGACGGACCATGGATGTCCCGATGATCACGGCGTCATCGCGTTCCGGCTCGCGAAGAGGGGAGAAGCGGTTCCGAGTGGAGATCTCGAAGACCGGGAGGGGCGGAGAGGTAGCTCTGGTCCTGGCTCGTGTCCTCCGCTGCGTGATCCATGCTCCACGGTGTTGTGCCGGAGTCGGAGTGAAAGAAGGCCGGGCTGATCGCGTCGTCCTGGGCAGAGGAGCATACGGAGTGGATGAGGAAGTACTAACAGAGTTAACGTAACTAACCACTGAGTTGTGAGCGTCGGCGCGTGAAGCTTCAAGCGTTGAACGCCGGTCCAACAGCTCGGCTTGCTTCATCAGCAGACTGCGGATCTGCTTCTCGACGCGTTCCAGCTCCTGCTTCACCGTGAAGAGCTCGAATGTGTCCTCACCTGCACACAGAGGTAACGTTAGACTCTCATCCGATGTGTTCGCCATTATAAAAGATGAACAGTAAATTAATATCCCGACTAATTTAGGACTGAAATGCCGGATGCAACCCGTATCTTTTCAGTGAAACGGGTGTAAAATGAGACGGCGAAGGGACACGTGTTGAATGCTAGCAGGCTAAAGGTGATAGAAAAATAGAAAGTGCTAGTTTATAAATGAGTGGTAAAGAAGAAAATCAAGGAATTAATGAAGAAATTCTCCGGAGCTACAAACACAAGTACAGATCGCACGCGTATGCGCCATAAAGGCAGGTTCTCACAGCAAATGCCTATGCCCCGTTCATGCAGGCTCTAAGCAAAGCAAGTGAGAAGCCTTGAGTCAGCGTCTCGATAGGCGAAGGACACGTGTGGAATGCTAGCGGGCTAAAGGCTAGTAGCCTAGATTCGAAAAATTGGATCTAAGTAGCGATATCAAAGCAATCCAATTGTTTTTTATAAGGAATAGTATCGAGGATAAGTTCACATGATAGAAAAATAGAAAGTACTAGTTTATAAATGAGTGGTAAAGAAGAAAATTAAAGATTAATGAAGAAGTCCTCCGGAGCTACAAACACGAATACAGATCGCACCCTTAAAAAAATAATTAGTTACAGTTACTTCTCACAAATTCTCACAGAGTTAGTAACTGAATTAAATCATTATAAAAGTAACTAATTACCAGGGAAAGTACCTATTGTGTTAAAAAAGTTAAAATAGGCCTAACTTGGATGCACCCAATAGTAAATATGTTAAATTAATTAAATGGATTGGACACTATAGAATAAATTATTATTATAAAACATTGTACACTTATCTACACTATTGTAATGTTGCTGTGGGACAATGTGGGTGACACCAATAAAATGCAATATATTATTTTAAAAATTATCATTACTATAGTAGAACAATACATAACATACATACTGTACATAATACACAATTTTAGGTTTAGAATTTTTAATATTTGATATTGCACAGACCACAACTGGCCAACAAATAAGTCGGAAAAAAAATTATGCTTAAATGTACCAAAAATAAAATAATAATAAAAAATGGGGGGGGGGGCTAAAATCAATCTCGCCTAGGGCAACCAAAGGGATAGAACCGGCCCTGGATATAGGCACAAGAAGCAGAGTTATGAACCGATCCCCAAACTCATTGTTTTTTCCCTCACTGCGCCTGTGTGAAAACAGAAGTTTAACCATTTCACCTGCAGCCAAAAAAAGAGGGAGATCTTTAAGTTCTGTTGTTCAAACTAGCTACAAATTACTGTTTCTTACCTCCAGTTCGTGCTCCAAAGTGGATTAACCATAAATTACCCACGTTTTCCCAGCCACCTGGGATGAATCCACATTCAATCTTTATACAAGTGATATGTAAGCTCTCTGTTGGCGGTCACTTTTAACCCCCTTACACCCTGAAGGCATCATTCATGATTTCACATGATTTCAAGTTGCAGTAGGAACGCTATTTCACGTAGACTAATTTTGAGCATAGACAACAGAGAGAGAATTCAATTTCCAAATTGTACATCGTACCACTTATTGATTTGTTAAACAATGTTTTTGAAATAAACCTGTTTTAATTTTTATTTATGACTAATTATTGCAGTGTTCGGATATATTATTGACTGTTAATAGTTAATTATATCCCAATAATTAATTGTAATCAACTTAAATGTTTTAGACAATTTTCAATGAGGAGTAATCTTCTATGTAATATTTTATTATCCTTCTCAGCGCTTTGGTTATGCAGTGATGTGCTGTGAAATTATTGCGTGGCAAATTAATTATAATAGCAGATCAATTTAATAATAAAATTAGCCTAGGCCTTCCCTAATAATGATAATACAATAATACTACTAATAATTTAATACATAAATTGAAAGTGCTAAATCTCGATATTGATAGATGATGCTTGTTTTGACTATCTCTGGGTACATGATATCGTCTATAGGCGCAACCCAGCACGGGGTTTATCGCACATATTTCACATGATTAGTGTGAGCAGTCAAGTCGCAGCTTGATGATCGGACCGTATAGTGTGAGCACATAAATCCTGAGCTTTGGCTTTACATCACATGCGATTTACTCGTTCAGTGTGAGAAGGTACCTTGCTGAAATCGCAGTGTTTGCCCGCCTTTAGGGGTTTATTTACGGCTCTGTATGCGTGTTGATCAGGGTTTACATCAAATATGGTCAACGATAGCTCAAAAGTGCTTGCCGGTTGAAAACAAGGATTTTCATTGGCTTGGCAAAAATGAGGAGGAAATAATAAAATATTGTTTGGTTTCTGAAGACGAACAAAAGCCTTATGGGATTAGAAAAACATTGACATTTTATGGTTAACCTCTCCCTTTAAAAGGGGGGTTGACTGCTTTCTTTCTTCGCATGATTGTGTTTATGGGGTGCAATATAACATGTATTCGTGGTTTCTTTTTTTTTTAAGTCTTATTTTTCATAAACTTTACCTTTATTGTCAACCGCGCTCTCTGTCCCCTGAACGAGCGGTTGACTTGCTGATTCTATGAAACCGCTCCCTCTGTGTGCTCAGATTGGTTAGTTTGGCCCGGTGTATTGTGATTGGCTAAACTGTCGCTCACGTTGTCCGGAAGGTGAACGCCCATTACCTTTACGGGAATGTCATGAGCTCCGCTCCAGATGTAAATATGTGTCGAACTGCAGTATCAGTTTCAGGCATAATCAGACCGAGAAAGCTGCGATGAAGAGAGTCAAACAGAACCTCACCACACATGGCTCTTAATAAAGGTTTCTGAATGATTTTTGCACGTTTGTTTTACACAATAGCATCTGACTGGCAACAATAGCAACTGACTGGCTACTAATGTTATACTCAAACAGCGTCGGCAAGAACGTACTAATGTTTACAACATTAGTACTTATACAAAATTCAGGTCCATAATGTTTGTACGCGTTTGTCGTTGACACAAAATAGCATAACCAGTAGCCTATAAAGCCAGAGCTGGCATTTGAAAAATAATAAAACACAAGGCTAAGTCTTAGCCTACTTACAGGTTGTGTCCCAACAACTGCTGCCTCTGGTTTTAAAGTTGGATCTGCTTCATGTTTAGTAACAGTTTCTTGTTGAATTCGATGGAGATTCTGGAAGCTGTCTTCCGTAAAAAATGCGCAGCACAGAGAGCTAGATTACGATCGTCATGTTCAGGAACATAATCAAAAATAAATTGTATCCATTGTTGACGAAGTACAGCGTCCGTGGGAAGTTCAAGCACAGAAGACCTGACAGCTGCGCGAACAACTCAATCGACGAGGAGCTGCTGAAATATGATCATGCCCTTTCCTGCATATTCCGGAGGGAGTAGTTGATGCAAATGTGTGGGTTAGTGACGTACCATAACCCAGCTGTAGTCCCAATTGGAGTCGTTTTTGTAGGCAATTATACTTCCTGATTTTTAAAAGACGATATCTCTGCTTACATTGAACTTTCAGCGCTGCAACTTTGCAGATACTGTTCATGCACCAACAGCAACATTACACACTATTTAAAATGAAAAAAGTGAAATCACAGTCAACCCCCCTTAAGACAACAAATACTGAGTATTCTTGAAAATTGACGTCCCTGCTATTTAGTTTAGCAGCTCACCATGTCTTGAGACACAGACAATATTATATACTGTTCTAAATATTATTTTTGACTAACTAATTAATTTTCTTGATACTTGCAGGTATTGAAGTTTCCCCTTCATGCAGTGTTGGAGGTGAAAGAGGTGTTGATTGACTGGGCATCCCGTGCGGGCATGCAGTGGATTAGCGCCCTTATACCTACACATCATGTCAATACCCTCATCTTTTTCTTCATCATCTCCAACCTAACCCTGGAGTTCTTTATTCTTGTCATTCCTCTCATTATATTCTACCTCTCTTTTCTGTCAATGGTAACTTGTACTCTCAGAGTCTTTCAGAACAGCAAGGCATGGGAGAACTTTCGAGCATTGACTGCAATGTTGTCTCATTTTGAGCCAGGCATAGACCTCGAGCAGGCAGAGTCAAACTTCACATGGAACCACCTTGAGCCATACCTCTACTTCCTCCTTTCTTCGCTTTTCCTCATCCTTTTCGATTCCCGTGGCAGACAAGTCCTGGTTGCCATGTTCGGAACTGGCAACAGTTGCAGTCTTCTTCACTGTAAGCAGCTACTTAAGCCTGCGACCAGCAGCGCAGCAGCATGCCAAATTTGCTCTGCTCTCCCAGGTTGCCTCAGCCATTTCTGCGTTCTGAATAAGTTGCTGGGAGGCTGGGTTGGTCGTGTGATTGGTGGCGCTTGGTTCAACATGCACGTTTGTGACTGGTTGGTACTGCATGTGGGTGTGCCTTGTTTTCTGTATCTCTACCTCCTGTATCAATGTACCCGTATGGCCACAGCAGGTGGTGCACGTGGCACCTACTGTGTACTGCTGCCCTACCTGGTATGCTTCATCTGGTGTGAACTCTCCGTCACGCTGTTGCAAGAGTCTACTGCATTGGGGTTAATGCGAACAGCTGTGGGCTACCTCCTTTTCTTCTTGCTTTGCCCGTGCTTTCGCTGGCTCTAGCAGCTGTAATGCTGGTGCAGCTGGTGCAGTGGTTCCTCGCCCTGGAACTGACCAAAATGGTCGTAACCATGTGTGTTTGTGTGCTGCCTGTCTTGCTGCGCTGGTGGACACGTTTTAGCATTTCACCCTTGGCAGTGCTGCACTTTTTGCGGCGCAGCAGCGTGGTCAAGTTGATCCTTGTGTGGATTTCAGCTCTGATGCTCTTCAGCTGGTTCTACGTGTACCGTTCTGAGGGGAGGAAGGTATACAACTCCACCCTGACTTGGCAGGAGTACAGCGACCTGTGTGGCCCTCGATGCCTGGAAGGAGCGTAACATGGCACACGCCCAGATCCTCTGCAGCCACTTGGAGGGACATCGGGTGACGTGGGAGGGTCGGTTTAAGTATGTTCGTGTCACTGAAATCAAGAATGGAGTGCTAGCTGTCATTAACCTTCTACCAGTCTTTATAGCAGACTGGGTCCGATGTCTGTATGGCGAGGAGTACCCTCTCTGTGACAAGACCCAGCCTGGACCCGCTGAATCGGTGTGTCAGCTCAAGGCGCTGGCAAAGCATAAGTGCCATGTTGAAACGGTTTGACCACTACAAGTTTGAAGTGACCATGGGGATGCCACAGAAGGGGCGCAATGGGGCACAAGATTTCGATGATGGCACCAAAGACATTGTGCTTCGGGCTCAGTAGCGAGTTCAGACACGTACTACTGGCACTCAGCTCAGGCAGTGTGGTGGAGTTCAGCACGGTACTTGAAGGTAAACTGGGCAGCAAATGGCCAGTGTTTGAAACTCAAAGCCTTGCACTGCAAGACATGTGCTTCACCGCTTGTACCAATACGACGACAGGTCGGAGATCGAGCAGAGACTGGAGGGTTAACTTCCGAAATGCCGTTGCTTTTGCCTTCAATTTCCTGTTCCACCCTCTGCTTTCGGCTGAGGTTAACGTTACAGTAGCTTCTACAGAAGTATCTGTGTGAAGCTAGTGGTTGACCACTGGCATTCTCTTTAGTATTAGAAAAAGAAACTCTTGAGATTTGATAAAAGCGTTATTAAAACGCTTAAGGTGTTGTCATCTTGTTTTGTTTCATGTGTACAAAGAAGCGAGAAGAGCCATCTGTAGCTCTGTGGTTTAATCTTGGTTCTGTGGACCCACCGCCCTGTATATTTTGTATATTTTTATCTTGACACAGTCAGTTCCGTTAATGGAGCACTTTCCAACCAAGCTGATGGTCTGAATGATGGGCATTAAATAGGGGAAATGGGGTCTTCAGGACCAGGACTGAAAACCACTGCTGTATGTGCTACAGCAGGGGTGTTCAATCCTGCTCCCTGCCTGGAAGTTTGTAGTGATTCAGAAGAACTTCATGAGCTGGTTTAGGTGTTGATGCTAAACTTGGATGGAAAGTGACCCTCCAGGAGCAGGATTGAACACCCCGGTGGTAAAGAAACCAAATAAAATACAACTTTAAGCCCTTAACTATTTCACAAAACTGAATCCAATGTTAAGAATCCACTGGTTTTCCCGTTTTATTAATTTTAATAGGGTTTTTAAATATGTGATATCTATTTTAGTTTGTTTTGGAAGATAATGCATTAATACTTAGGTGTGTGCATGTGTCTGTGTTTTATTATCATTGATGCCTTAGATTGGTTCAAAAGTGTCTTTTTGAAGATTAAAGTAATTTTGCATTTTAAGGCATATAGAAGAAATTTGAAAATGATTTAACTTTTCTGTGAAAATATTGTATAGTAAAATAGAGATTTTTCTTGAACAGGTCTAAAGATCTCTTTATTTTAAATACAAATTTAGGTTATTATTGTCATCTATCAATAAGATCTGATTGAGATTTTAGTTGACATTTCAAACATTAAACATTGCTGAACAGGTTTGATGGCTTGTGGCTGCATTAGAAGTATAATTTGGACACTACATTACTCAATATTAAAACGTTGTACATGGAGATTGAATTTGTCCTGTGTAAAAAATAAAATCAGTACTTTTAGAAATTTCATTGGTGGTGTGTGAATGTTCCACACTACATTAGGCTAGATAATGGTCAATAATAATGAAGTGGCACTCATTGTTTATCATTCCTATACAGCCAAAGACAAACCACCCACACATGCCTGTGTATTTCGACTGTGTTATCTTCATTTACACAAATACACTGCCTTTGTTTTGCCTTTCTGTCTTGGTACGATATTTCAAGATTACATTTCTGGGACTATATTCATGAAACAGTTCATCTTACCACTAAGAGTTTAGTAGCAGTAAACGAGTTCAGTAGCCGTAAAAGTTCTTAGTTAAGAGTTTTCTCTTAAAACATTCACAAAGCTGATGAGACCAACCAATTACTGAGGAACAGAGAGGGTGGGGTTGATCTCGTTGCTATGGATGATGTCAACATGCTTACTACTATCTATGCCCACAGTGATTGGGTGATGTGTCTCTTTCAGTTATTTAATCAAAGAAATGTTGTTGAATGAGGTTTCATATTGACATATTCAAATAAAGATTTAAAAATGTAGGCTAATGTTTCACTATTAAAAGTATAAGTTCAGCGAATTGTCAGCCTACATTGCATCTTAATCAGCTTGAGAGGAGGCATATATACACAGCTGACTCTCTAGTTACCGCTAGTTAGTTTTCTGAATCCCCCCCACCACCACCACCTATTCCCACTGGTTCCTTTTCCCAGCCATGGTTATGGGAGAGAGTACTGTAAGGATTTTTGCCAGGCAAATCACCCTTCCTCCGAGGACTCGACCCAACACACACACACATACACACACACACACACAGACACACACACACATTCTTTCACTCACTCCAGTGAGTGAGTGTCAAGTTACAAGACTTTGGAATGCTGTAAAAACTCTCTGAACAAAGAGATTGTCATTCCTGTTCGTGTTTGGAAGATATTTAACGAAATATATTCAATGTGTTTCTATGCATGTGTGTTTCCAATGTCTTCGTGAAATAACATTTATTACAGCATAAGGGAAAAGAAAAATCCTTATGCATTGTAAATATCACTGTATTTCTTCTCTAATTTCATGTTTGGTACCTCTAGGATGCTTATGAAGTGAAACACCTGAATATGCATAGAGGTATAAAGTAAAGTGTATTTCTAATATGTTTTACTGCCAATGAAAATCAAACTGTTTTCATTATCAGCTCTCACTGAACCAACCCCCCTCACATGCCCACGTGCATCCCTTTCAGGGAACAAAGAACAATAAATTAAGATTTTCCCGCTGCAACATCCATCTCCCCAATTGGCTCAAGCCAACAGGAAGGGGATGGATTTCACGAAGGGGATAAAAGCAGCTTGCCAGCTCCGCCCTTCCCTTCCAATCCTGACCTGCTCAGAGATTATCGCCACGTCATCTCACCACGGAGATGCGATCCAACCCAGGATCTTTCCTTTGTTCGTCTAAAAGTTCGTCTTTTCCCCAGGTGGACTGTCGAGTTCGCCTCCCAGGAAAAGAAGCGGACTTTGCCGAACTATTTCATCGGGTAACGTCACCTTAAAGACTTTTAAGCCTTTCAAACATTCGTGCCGAATGCCAACGAACGCCACGCGGCTTCCCACGGAAAAGGAAGCCACGCGCACGCAACCAACCATGCACGCGCCAGGACGGGACGTGCTCACGCGCTCCACGGAACGCGCGCACACAGGAGAGCTTCTCCATTCAACGTGCGGCCCAACCGGGCCTGGCCACGAGTCCGCGACACACATAGACCAAACATGTTGTGCAAGTATAACGTTACCTTCTTTTAGAGCTTCTCAGAAGCATAAAGAAAGTGTTTTCATGGTGTTCAGAAAGATTAATTAACTGTTTGGTGACTGTAACTCCCTCTCTCTCACCCTCACTCTCTCTCTCTCTCCAACTCACTTATCGTCTAACGCCCTGCGTCGTCTTAGTTTGTGTTTAATGTTTGTATATACATGTATCATTGTAACGTAGTAAATGCTTACTTAGTTGCCTTATTGAATGCTATAGTTACCTAATTAAATTAATATATTCATCTCGACTGATTTACTGAGTTGCTCCTGATAAAGTCCCTGAAGTGTTGAGCGAACGCTGCAAGCTTTACAGAACTAAACATACCAAAAGGGTACTTAGACTTAGACTTACTTAGACTTAGACTTAGACTTAGAAAACTTTAATGTCCCCGAAAGGCAATTTGTTGTGCAATACAGGCATATTGACACATAATCACACATAATCCACAACACAAACACATGCACAATGTCATAAATAAATAAATAAATAAAAATACAGAATAAAAACCACTTCACATTACTTTACATGCATTTTCCAATCATACCGCTCCCCCCACCTTATTTGATTCGGTTATTGCCATAGGAATAAATTAGTTTTTTGCTCGATTTGTTCTAATTTTCGGGTATCTATATCTACGACCAGAAGGGAGCGGCTTGAACTCCACCGAAAGTGGATGGGTTTTTTCCCTACAAACCTTGTCTGCCTTCTGTACCAGTCTGGTCAGATATAGTTTGTACAAATCTGTCTGTTGTTTACCAATGATTTTTCCACAGGTTTTAACAATCTTCCCCAATTTGTTCCTATGGCTAATTTTTGAATGTCCATACCAGCATACTATGCAGTAAGAGAGAATACTTTCAATAAAAGACTTGTAAAAAAGAGTCAGAATTTTGTTATCAACATTAAAATAATTAAGTTTCCTTAGAAAATACAACCTTTGTTGGCCCTTTTTAAAAACAGCATCAGCACATTGATCCCAAGTTAATTTATGGTCAATAATAAGACCGAGGTATTTATACTTCGTCACCATCTCTATCTCTTCTCCTTTTATCAGAGTCGGAGTGGGTGAGGGCGGCCCATGTCTAAAATCAAAAACCAACTCTTTGGTCTTGGACGTATTTAGAAGCAACTGGGAAGCTTCGCACCATTCAGCAAATTCATGCAACACTGGACCATGTTCAGTTTCATCTTGCTCCAGTAAACTAATCACAGCAGTATCATCTGCAAATTTAATTATGTGACGTCCTTGGTAACTACTGCGACAACAGTCGGTGTACAGTATATATAGTAGTGGTGACAAGACGCTACCCTGTGGTATCCCAATTGAAGTGAAGCGGACCCCAGATAGTGTGTTCCCCACCCTTACTCGTTGTGGCCGCCCACTCAGGAATTCCAAGATCCATTTAATTCATTTTGAGTTTAGCTGGAAATTGTCTCTAAGTCTGTTTGCTAAAATTTGTGGATGAATTGTATTGAATGCTGATGAAAAGTCCGCAAATATAACGTGAGCATGTGTTTTACAACCTTCCAGATGTTTATACAGATAATTTAAAAGCACTAAAATGGCATCGTCCGTCCCCTCCCAAATCTGTAGGCAAATTGTAGAGGATCAAGGGCATCTCTACAAGAGTTCATGATGTGTGTTTTTATGAGCCGCTCAAGTGATTTAACTAAAAGAGAAGTGAGGGCGATGGGCCTGTAATCCTTGGTTGAGGATGGGTGGGAGACTTTGGGAAGGGGTGTCACAATTGCTGTTTTCCAAAGTAGTGGAACCACCTGGGTGTCCATTGAGCGCTGGAAGAGGGAACAAAAAATTTCACTTAATTGGGCCGCACAGTGCTTCAGCACTCTGCCTCCGATGTTATCCGGCCCCGGACTTTTCTGTACGTTAATCCTCTCAAACACTCGCTGGACCATCTCCTTCTTAATGATCAAAGTACTCTCCCTCCCAGCATCGTCTATCATAGTCTGTTTCCAGGCCGAGACATTATCACGGTCATTTATTTCAAAACGGGTAAAATGTTCATTTAAATTGTTGACCAGTGCAAAAGATGCTTTGTCATCCATAAAGTGAGTTTTTTTCCCTGTCTTAAATGGGGTGTTGGCCATCAACTTAATACCAGTCCATGCAGCCCTTGAATTTCCCAAAGACAGGGTACTCTGTACCTTGTCCTTGTACTGACATTTGGCCTTATAGATCTCCTTATTGACCTTCCTTTGCATGTCTTTCCTGTTCTGTAAGCTTCCTGAAGCGAAGACTCTCTTTTTCTCATTTAGTGTGACCTTTAGTTCCTATGTCACCCACGGTTTGTTGTTTGGGTACACCTTGATGGTCTTAATTGGAATGACCGCACTCACACAAAAGTCTATGTAGCCCGAGATAGCCTCTGTCTGTTCGTGCAAATCAGCTGAAGCGTCCTCGAAGATGGACCAGGATGTACACTCCAGGCATCCTTTTAACGTCTCAATACTGTCCTGATCCCACATCTGTATCTGCTTTTCCACAGGCTTAATCCTTTTCAAAACCTGTTTATAAGTGGGTCTTAGAAGGATTGTGTTGTGATCTGAGCCACCCAAGGGGGCCCTGGCACTGGATAAGTATGCATTGGGGATGGAGCCGTAGCATAAGTCAATAATTTAATTTTTTCGTGTTGGACAGGTGACATACTGCGAATAGGTAGCCAGAGTTTTTTGAGCGTACAGTTATTAAAATCCCCCATTATAAACTTGGGCGCATCTGGTGAAATTCCATCCAATTCTTGGGTGATATTAAAAATAATGTCTGCTGCCTTGTTTATGTCTGCTCTTGGATGTATATAGACAACAGTCAGAAATATTTGTGGGAATTCACGGGGAAGATAGAGAGGGTCGCATAGAAACTGATAAAAGTTCAATATCAGCAGTGCAGATCTTTTTTCTTACCACAGTCGTTTTGCACCATCTGTTGTTTATCATGATGCACACGCCCCCTCCGTGTTCCTTGCCTGTTGCCTTGCTGCATCGGGTCCATGCGCACTATACTGAATCCGTCGGGACAAACCTTGGAGTCTAGCACGGTTTGATTTAGCCAGGTTTCAGAAAAGGCTAAGACACAGGCTTCCCTGTAATCATGCAGGTAACGAGTGTTTGCTCGCAACTCGTCTGCTTTTCTTTTTAACGATTGGACGTTGGAGAGAATGATAGTTGGTAGTGGAATTTTTGTTTTCCTCTTCCTGAGTCTTTGGCGCACTCCTCCCCTCTTTCCTCGTTTTCTCTTCTATTCCTTGTTTTCACTGAAAGTTCTTGTTATCTCCGTAGGTATATTTACATCGGTATACTTCCAATCGCCCGCATAGGCGCTCAGCTGTAAGAGAAAGTCTCTGTTGTCAGCGTACATGTGACTCCGCGTTGCTGGCCGGTTCACTTGCCATGCTGATAACAAACAATATCGACCCAGCTATTAAAGCCCGTTCCCATACGCGACTCATAGTGACTTTGGTTATCGTTCTGTAAAAACAGTGCGTCTAATACTGTTTTGTACTGAGAAATAATCACAACAAACAACTAATCAAACAAAACAAAACGGACGAAACAGATAGCCTGTACTGCAGGTCGCCACTGTGCAGCGCCCCCTCCGGGTATGCTTTATAGA